>APFE031280934.1:59716-99644 GCA_000404065.3 Pinus taeda | reverse complement strand
TATGTTTGGAGGAACAATTCCTGGAATAAACTGAATAGCATGATCATGATCATGAATAGGCGAGAGGCCTTTGGGAGTCTCAAATAAATTGTAATGATTGTCTAACAATTTTTTGGAGATCTGAAGAAATAGATGATTTTGATGTTTGAAACTCTAGTGAGCACAATTGTGCAATGACGTTGCATTGTTCTTTCTTCAAAAAAAAATTCATGCCATTAGAGTTGATTATGTTTCTTGGTTTCCATACGATACCCCTTAATTCAACTTTTTTCCTTGCCAAAAAAAATACAAGAAAGGTTATTGAAAATTAAAAGTTATCGTCCCCAAAGTTTGTAACCGTTGGACTCCTAGAACAACATCAGCACCACCCATTGGAATGGAAAGAATTGTAATATTCAATTCATAATCTCCCATGGTTAGCTTGATATTGTGGCACTTTCAAAAACAATTTATATTTTCTCCATTTGCAACCATCACTTGAAATTTTGGTGCTAGATATAAGAACCAATTCAATTCCTTAGCTATATTACAATGAATAAAATTATGATTACTACCTAAATCAATCAACACTATTACCTTTTTCTTGTTGATATATCCTTCTATCTTGATCATTTGAGAAGTGGTTATTACCAATGCATTGCAAGATATGGTCAAATTCATTTATTCCTTTTCAAGTGTTGATTCCTAGTGCATATCCTCCTCTTTTGATGTTTCTTGTTCCTTTTCTTCCTCCTCTTCACAATCTATTTAGAATAATTTCTTCTCAACACACATATGACCTTTAGTGTATTTTCTATCACAACTATAACAAATATTTTTTACTCATTTTTCTTCCAATTGTTGTGGCATCAACCTTGTAGGTTGTGGAAGGCTAGGAGAAGAAACGTTTCCATCTTTATAGTTGTGAGTGGTAGATTTCCTTTTTGCCATAATTTTTCTTTCAACTTTTCTTGCCACCTTTAATTCCTTCTTTAATGAATCAGGTTTCCAAAGGTGAACCTCATGTTGAATGTTATCCTTCAAATTCCATATGGAGACATCAATCCTATGCTCCTATGGAATATCTATTACCTTACTATTCAATTTTTGGAAGTCCTCAATCTCCTCCGCCATTGAACCCTTTTGTTTGAGATTTATCAATTGGCTCAAGAAGGTGTTTCTCTTTGTATCTTCATAATGTGCTATCATTTCCTCCATAAAAATTAACCAAGTGACAAGAAGTTTACGAGAACAATTCCATAGATACCATAAAAAATAATTGGGTTATAAATATAAAGGTACAATGCATACCTTTTGTGAGTGTTTCACATCATGGAGATTAAAATATTGCTCAATATGTAGTATCCATGTTATTGGATCCTTGCCATCAAACTTCCTCATATCAATCTTTGGAATGTGGTGGTTCTTAACGACAACATTGGATTCTCTAAAATCATAATTCATATTCCTTTTTTCCTCATCATGATTTTCATGGATTACCTTGTCACCACTGAGAAGCCTTTCTTCTAGCAACTTTGTCAAACCTTCCTTCAACCCTTCCATATTGACATTCATCATTTCTTCCACGTCTGCTTTGAAACCATCCTTCAAAATGTTCATGTCCCTTTTTATTTTTAATTCTAAACCATCCATCTTAACTTTCACTGCTTCCAATTACTCTTTGCGAGAGATAAATTTGTTGCACTTGGTCTCATAATTTAGATATAGCATGTTGTGTTTCTTCCTCTTCTTCATGCGTCATAGTACAACTTTCTAGTTTCTTACTATGTGTGTCCATTTTTTTCTTCGGGGCATTTTGGAATCAAACAATGATATCTATGCTTCACTATCCCATTTAAATAACTTCAAACTGATTTTTCAAACAAAATTTATTCAAAATGTTTTAAACAAATACACACCTTTTTCTTTCTTTTTAGGAGCACAATATCGAAATTGTTGTATCTTTGTAATTTAATTTCTTCAAGGTCTGCAATTGAACCTTGTGGTATCCCTATGATTATTCTTTCCACTAATATAAGTCAGATCGAAAACGGAAATTTCAAGGTAAATTTATCGCAAATATCCCACGATGACCTAATTATTGACTAGTTCAGTAGAGAAAACTTGCATGGAGTTGCACATGTCACTGCTTCTAACTTCAACCATAAAAATGATACAAAACAAACTAAACTCCATGCAACTTCATCCCCTTTTTACAAAAATCAAATCTCAAGCTTGGAGAGAAAGTTATGACGGTTTTTCCTAGGTCACCTATTTGAGATTGAAGTCTAGATACTGCAAAAACCATAACTTTCTCATATAATATCTCCGAAAAATAGCAAACCAAGATCTAAAATTCATAAACAAAATTCACCAATATCTCAAATACACATGGTTTTAATTTCAACATCTGAATCCATGTAGGAAAACAATTATAGCAAAAATTCCAAGATGACTTGTTTGAAGAAGTGAAACCCTAGGCTCCAAAGTTTTTCTACCAAATGTTATGCAACCAGCTCACAAAACAGAAGAAAAGATAGATCAATGACTTAAAAAATATCCTCTTCGAGGAGGAAACCTCATTTTTATTACATAAATGAACAATTATTGGATGATACAAATGATAAGACCTACTTGGTATATATACGAGTCTAAGGGGTCAGAAGACAATCAAAACCTGGATAACTATAACATTGTAAGGGCACAACAATAACAATAGTGGTCTTCTTTGTGGCACAACAATAACAACATGGGTGGTACATGGGCACAACAATAACAATATTGGGCTACACTAACAATAACAATAAGGGGAATACAATATTATTATAGGGACCTAACAGAAGTTAATCTAGTGATGGAATCGAACCTTCTTCGAAAAGAAAATAAAGTTGAAGGAAACTCCACTCAACCTTTCTAAGTATATTTTAAGGTATATTGAATTTTTTGTAATTCATTTACTAATAGAAGGTCTGGTTTAATTTGACCAGTGCTAATAGCTATCAATTTTTTAGAGAAAGCATGTTGTCCAAAACTATATCAGGTTGCTTGGAGGGTGTTTTGAAGTTATCATATCATTTGTTTCTTTTGTTATCGCTCCTAGACACAACCTCAGATTGTTGACAAGACCAGTGCCTGGGTACATCTAAATCGGTGTGTCTCAAATGATTCTCAAGCAGGATGAGACATCACCCATGTTCTATACACATATATAAGAGGCATGAGTTGGTTCTTTCATCCAAAGATGCAAGTCAAGTTTTCAGTATTTCTACATACACATAGTTCCCAGAAACATAATAGAAAATAGTGGAGGTCGAGCACTTCAAAGGCTTACAGTTTAATCAGCTTTGTGGAATAAATGAGGGAAGAAAAGGAGGAGTAACCCAAAATGTAGAGCTCAAAGTACCAAGAATTCTATATTAAAAACATAGAGCCTGAAACCATGAGATTTGTTGCAATTATCTGAGTTACAGGTGGATATAATGAACATAAAAGAAACTAGATTATATGATTCATGCAGTACAGTTTAAAGATATAATTTCAACCCATCAAATAGGCATGTGCATTAACATCTCAATGCAAATTAATCTGTAGGCAAGTATGAAATATTCTAGCATCTATTGTTACATGAATTGAGAGAAGAAAATAGACAAAATGGATGAAAACAGGAAATAACACACTGTAATACTTCAAAGGAGGAAACACCACTACTCCTGTGATATTTTGCAATATCTATGTGACTAAGTGATATAACTTTCACAAAAATATCAAACTTTCTTTGCATATTTCAGAACCTTTATTCAGTGTTCCTACTCCCTATTTATAAGAAGAATGGGTGCATTATCAATCATGATACAGTACAAAAAATCCCTTGGGCAAGTCTCAATTGTCAGATTAGCTTGCTTTCTAGGCGAGGGAAGGCTCTGTGTCCAAAAAACATCACAAAAACAGTAATTTCCTCAAAAAGGAAAGCACATCGCAAGATCACAAAAAATTATCTTCGTGCCCATTCCTGTAATTACTTCAGCGTCAAGATGCATCTAGTTCATGATATGGTCTTCGGTGCGACTCAACTAACTCTTGTCATTTCTGCATTTAGTGCCTTCAGTGTCGACCTTGGGAGCGGGTCTTGAAGAGCCATTTCTAGGTCTGTCCAAACTTGGTTTTGAATTCTCCCCCTTCTTGATTTATTGCTATGGTTACTTTCGGTGCTGACCCTGTCATTTATACTTTTAAAGTCCTGCAAAAAAACAATCTACGCCCTGATCTGGCCTGGCTTTGTGTATTATAGTGTAACTAAGAATTCTTGAGCGCGAGGTTTTTACCTCTAAAATAGGTGAAAGGGCGCTTGTTCATTTTCTCCTTTAGCCCCCTTACAGCCCCTTGTGTGATTTTCCGCATATGACCAAGGGTTGGAACTGGGGGCCTAGCTCTTTGGGCGCTGAGGCTATCAATGGATGTGCAGGGGCCTTTTCTTTGTATAACCTAAATCGCCCTCAATGACGTCCTTTTACCGCATCAGCTGAAATATAGGTGAGAAACATTTAACAGATATGGCCTATAAAATATCCCATATGGGGTCCTTTTCTTTATCACAATTGGAGTCCCGCATCCCGATGATGAATCCGATTTTCCTTAAGTTTCTCTCCTTAACAACTACGATTACCGATCTGCGGAATGAAGTTATCATTGCCACATGTCACCCTATGAGTGGTGACACGTGTCACTCAGAAATGGCCCCATAGGACCCCTAAAAACACCAAAACTAAGTGACATGTGTCCCCTGCTACGTCAGCTTTAAGGACCAATCATATGCTACCATGTGACCCCCGAGAGGAGAGATAAAAAAGGTTGCCCAACACTATTTTCACAAACATTTCCTTTGTTAAATAATTTCATCCCTCCGTGATGTTTTTTCATTGGATCGCAAATCAGTGATATCGCGTGATGTTGCAGGACTGCGGGGTGCGGTACTGCGGGATGCGAGATGCAGGATTGCGGGAGTGTGGGATTTCGCCATCTAAAGGAGGAGAATAGGGTGGCTCAGCCTTTGTTTTATCATGCATTTTATTTATAATTATTTTTTCCCCTCCCCGGAAATGTCACACCGTATCGCAAGGTCAACCCCTGCACGATATTTTAAGTTTAGAACCCATCGATCTACAGGACTGTGGAGTCGTCAAGATGCAGGATGCGGGGCCCTGTGGGACTGTGGGAATTGCAGGGTCACCGGGAACCTACGAGACTACGGGAACTCCAAGGTCACTGGGATTCGAGACTACTGGATCATCAGGATGCGGGATACCACCACGTGGAGGAGAGAAAAGGGGGGCCGACCGCCCCTGTTTTTCATGCATTTCCTTTGTATTTAGTTTTCGGCCCTCCCTAACGATTTCACACTATATCGCAAGATCGACCCCCACAAAATTTTGAGTTTGTTATGACTGCAGGACTACTATGACAGTCGTTTTTCGGGATGCGGGATTGTGGGATGCCCTCATGCTTAGCCATTTTTTTGGTTTTCTAAGATTTCCAAAGGAAATCTTAAACATGCTCTAACTTTTGATCTAGGAGTCCTTTTTTGGACTTCTATATACCATTGGAAAGCTCATTTTGGGCATTATGCGATGGAGAGATTCTAGTCAAGCTTTGATTACTTATGTGACTGAAGAAATGGCTTCCACTTCAGTGTTTTTATGCAACCTTGATAAGTAATCATTTGCAAAGTAGTGAGTGACAATATTGGCTCCACATGGGGACAGTGCCTCGCTAGCAAGGTGCTGAGAACCTGCATATTGCGAACTAATCCTTTGGGCATGGAGACACTTCTAAACAAAAGATAACTTTCATTAAAGTAGATTTTTTTACATAAAATGAAAATTCAAATAACAATTGCAATAGACACACCGAATATTTACAATGACTGTAATACAGGTACTTCTAATTTTGAAAATAAATTTGACGATCTAACCATTTACTGGAAGTTCCAAAATTTCACCATCCAAGTTTTCAAGCAGATGTGTGTTGTTCCCTCTCTCTTCTACAATCCTAAAGGGGCCAAACCATAGTGGATCAAATTTTCCATGTTTTCTTTTTTCCTCTCGTCAGACATCCCACATGGGAACTAAATCTCCTAGATGATTAGGTTTGTCCTTGGCCTTCTTTTCAAACAAAGATTTTATCTTTTGTTGGTAATTGGATAGTTTGGCCTCCACATGTTCTCTATTTTCCTGGAGCTCAACCAGCGGATTTATCCTTCTTGTCAAGGCACTTGGCACTTCCTCGGCTTCTTGTAGCACCTTGCTACTGAAATTGCTAGTTGGATCGAGAAGACAACAGCCTTGACATACACTAGCTCAAAAGGTGATTTTCCAGTGGATCGTTTAGGCATTACTCAGTTAGCCCATAGAGAAAACTTCAGTTGGGAGTCCCAGTTCCTTTGATTTTCAGTGATGGTCTTCTTCAGCACCCTCACCATAGCTTTGTTTGAGGACTCAACCAAGCCATTCCCTTGAGGGTAATATGTAGTGGAGTGTTGGTTTGTGATATTATATTTATGGTAGAAGTTGGTGAACTTGGAATATTTGAAGACCTAAGAATTTTCATTGATGATTTTAAAAGGGCAACCAAAGCAGGATAGTATGTTCTCCTCCATGAATTTTATCACTAATGAGTTTGTATCATTTCTAGCTAGGATGACATCTACTCACTTGGTGAAATAGTTAGTGGCTATTAATATCCCTTTGTGCTAGCCACTGGATGGTGTATTAATCTCCCCTATGAAGTCTAGTCCGCACTATCTAAAAGGCTCCTCCACATGCACATGAATAAGGGGGAGAGGAGAAAACTTATGTTTTTCAGTAAACACTTGGCATTTCTGGCACATCCTGACTCTAGAATGAATATCACCAAACGGCATAGGCCTGTAGAATCCGTCCTTGAGGATTTTGTGGGTCGTGGTCTTCCATTAGTAATACCCTGCATAGACTCCTTCATGAAACTCCCCAATCACTTTATGGTTCTCTCCTTCCACCAAACATAGCAACAATAACCCCACAGGGTCCCTTGTGTAGAGTAAGCCATTACATATGATATATTTTTGTGCTTTCAATCTCAAGATTTGGTATTTGGATGTATCTAGCTCCAATGGGAACCTTAGGAATAAGAGGTAATGAACGGTGTTCTTATACCAAGGCGATCCCTCGTATTTAGCATAGATTTTTTGCTTAGATGTTTCAATACTGCTATGGCAATCCTCTGGTTTGCCTTCTTCTTTTATCAGGTCTAACCCTAGTGCTTAGCAATTGGATTCAGATAAAACCTTGGCCAGCCCCTTTCCTTTAATGAGCTTGGTAGGCTTTATTTCTAGATCGTATTCTTGTATTTTTGCTATCCACCTACCCCTCTTTCCTTCGATGTCTCCTTGCACTAGGATGTCCTAATCCAGGTGGATGTTGATGGCCACCCACCTATCCCATTTGGACCACCGCAATTTTCTCTTTCAGTTTTCCAGTTTCCGTAATTGTAGCACAATTTACTATTTTTAGCAGGTTTTTTTTCGGGTCCTGAACTTCCGAAGCCGTTTTGAGGCCCTAAACGACGTTTTTTGGGAAATATGGGGACAAAGTGGGTCCATGGACCAATCTTTCCCTTCCAAAAGTGGTAGTTCTCGGATAGATGTTTCTAACAAGCTATCGTACGCGTCAAATGGAGATCGTATGCCAAAGTTACGACCCCAGGAAATTGATGTACCAATTTACCCAAACAGGGCCCACAATTTGGCGTTTCATCTTCTAGGGTTAGGTTTTGGGATGCGAAGGGATTTCCATTGTTTCTCAATAATAAAGAGGCATGTAGCCACCACATCTCTTCTCAAATATAAGCTACCATCGCCCTAGCCGGTTTATTTCCATTACCGTTTGTAAGCATATTTCAGTATTTTACATTAATGAAATGAAGTATTATTTCCATTGCATATCTGTGTTTATGGTTATCTTTGTAATTTTTTGTGTTCCTATTTAAGTTTGGATCAGTGGTATCAGAGCAGTCTGCTTTTTCTCTGTTTTTCTTGCATGTCCCCAACGAGGTCAGGATATAAGGAGTTAGGGCTTGAACTGGTCAAACCTTTGCAAGACCAACCTCGGAAATCCCGACAGCCTCCCATTGCGGATGAGAAGAAAGACAAGGGGGCGGGAGATCCTATCAAAATCTTGCTCAAAGAAGCCCTCGAGCGGCAAAGGAACACGATGATGGATAGCTTTGCGCAGATCCTTCAGCGGCTACCCAAAAGCGACGAATCGGCTTCCAGCAGCTACTCTAGAAATGCCATGCCCTTTAAGGTACAAGTTAATTTTGAAATCCCCATATTCAAGGGTCAAATAGACACAAATGCCATAGATAAATGTTTAAATCTTCTAGAGGGTTATTTTATGTCCATGAATTTTTGAGTCGAGAAAAGATTGTTTTCGCTCTTCTCAAAGCAGCCCCCCACGTCAAGGACTAGTGGGAAACCTACTGCGAGCGGAAGGATGAAAGTACAGACTCACTATTTTCAGCCGCACTCACCTGGAATTCATTCCGGGATGCAATCAAGGAACAGTACTACCCTGTCAAAAGCTATGAGGACAAATACATCAGATGGACCACACTGCGGCAGGGACGAGACTAAGATGTGTCGGAGTTCACAAACATTTTTCATACCCTTCGCACACAGTTGGGTATCAAAGATTCTGAGCTGCATCTGGTACTCAAATACTGTGGCTGCCTGCACAGATACATCCAGGAAGAGATGGAGTTCTTGAACATCTCCTCACTTGGCACATCATACCGATACACTATCAAAATTGAGCAAAAGTTCAAAGAGAAGAAGTGAGACTTTGGATCTGCAAATCTGAAGCCCAAAGGACAAAGCCAAGGCAGGGTGACCCAAGACAACCCCTCAAAGCCGCAAGAAAATAACAACACCACGAAGCCGAAGAAGGACACAGGAAAGTGGTGTGAGTTCCACAAGAGTCCCACTCATAACACAAGTGCGTGTCGAACCAAGTAGTAGCTAGTGGCCAAGTTGAAGGCTTTCAAATCAGATGCACGTTCCGGCCCTGAGCCAGAACCTGACAAGGGGAATGGCAAAGGGAAGAAGATCATTGATGCGGATCCTAGTGCCATTGTTGCCACCGCCAAGATCCAGAAGAATGAGCCCGAAAATCCAGAGGAAGGGGAGCTTCTTTTCCACTCACAGATGTGGGTGAAGGGTTCGCCACTGCAATTCATTGTCGACAGTGGTAGCCAAAAGAACCTCATTTCAGCAAAGGTCATGAAGCGGTTGGGCCTACCGACTACACCACACCCACAGCCATACAGTATCGGGTGGCTTCATGAAGGACAAGATCTCAAAGTTCGCCAGCAGTGTCGCCTTCCCTACAGCATTAAGCCCTTCATAGATGAGGTATTGTGTGATGTTACACCTATGGATGTTTGTGATGTACTATTAGGCCAACCATACTTGTGGAGGCGACATGCTGTGTATGAGTCAAGGCCTTGTTCTGTCATTATTTCTTTGGGTGATTCATTATACAGGATACCAAAGGTAGCCCCACCTACTGCCACCTCTTTGATCACTGCTAAGAAAGGCAGCAAGCACATCTCCCAGACCAGGAAATTCATCTGTCTGGTTCACTCCCAAAGTAAGGGGAAGATCGTTGCTACATCCATGACCCCCGCAAAGGGTTCCTCCACACAGCAGCAGCAGCAAAGGGATATGGTCATGACAGAACACAAGAACAACTTCTCCTCACCCATAGGGGTACCACACAAGTTTCAGGTGGGCAACAAAGTCTGGTTACAACGATAGAAAGAATGTCTTACCAGAACCCATCAGAAGCTCAAACCACTCCGACAAGGTCCTTACAGCAGTACCAAGGCTATGGGGAACAATGCTTTGGAGCACATCATTCCTCCATTCCTTCGCCTGCACCAAGTGTTCAATGTGGACAGTTGTCGACCATGCTTCCCACCATTATTGGACACATCAGAGATTGCAGGACAAGTTCAGCAGATGGAGGAACTAAAAGCAATGGGGACCATTGCTTCCTAAGGGGGGAGGAATGATCAAGGTGGATGTTAGTGGCCATCCACCTATCCCATTTGGACCCCCGCAACTGTCTCTTTCAGTTTTTCAGTTTCTGTAATTGTAGCACAATCTACTATTTTTAGCAGTTTTTTTTTCGTGTTCTGAACTTTCAGAGCCGTTTTGAGGCCCTAAACGACGCTTTTTGGGAAATCTGGGGGCAACATGGGTCCATGGACCCATGTTTCCCTTCCCAAAGTGGTAGTTCTCTGATAGATCTTTCTGA
Source organism: Pinus taeda (assembly GCA_000404065.3). Classification (NCBI taxonomy): domain Eukaryota; kingdom Viridiplantae; phylum Streptophyta; class Pinopsida; order Pinales; family Pinaceae; genus Pinus; species Pinus taeda. Next base: position 89,316 of record APFE031280934.1, on the reverse strand, counting down.
TGAGCTATCGTATGCGTCAAACAAAGATCGTATACCAAAGTTACGACCCCGGGAAATTGATGTATCAATTTACCCAAATGGGGCCCACAATTTGGCGTTTCATCTTCTAGGGTTAGGTTTTGGGATGCGAAGGGTTTTCCATTGTTTCTCAACAATAAATAGGCCTTCGAGCCTCATTGTAACACAGTTCAGAGGCATGTAGCCACCACATCTCTTCTCAGAGATAAGCTACCATCGCCCTAGCTGGTTTATTTCCATTACCGTTTGTAAGCATATTTCAATATTTTACATTAATGAAATGAAGTATTATTTCCACTGCATATCTCTGTTTATGGTTATCTTTGTAATTTGTTGCGTTCCTATTAAGTCCGGATCAAGTCCTTAACTACTATCGTTGGGACAAATGTGTGATTTTTTATTGAAGCACATACATCTGAAATTCCTTTAGAGCCTTTACCAATGCATAGTCTTGTTTCTCCAATACATTATATTTTATTTCAGTGTCCCTTAGGACTTGGCTAAATAAGGTGATGAGCTGCTCATAACCCACTTTATTTTTTTGTAGCAGCAATGTGGTGATGGTATGTGGGGAGGCGAAAGAAAGGATGCAGAAAAGCACTGAATAGATGGGGTTGGGAAAAAGCTTCTTTGATTCTATTAAAAGAGTCTCGGGGGACAGGGATCCACTTGAATTCATTTCCCTTTTTGAGCATGTCTATAATACCCTTGACTATCCATGCATAGTTGGGTATAAATCGCCTTAACGAATTTATTCTCCCCAAGAAGGCTTGGACTTCTTTCTTATTCCTGGGCAGAGGAATGAGGTTGATAGCTTCAACTCATTTTGGATCAATATTCACACCCTCCTCTGCTACTATATGTCCTAACAACTTCCCCTCACTTAGCGTGAACTGAGACTTCTTAGGAATCGAGGAGAGACCATATCTCCTACACTTCTCAAAGGTGAGTTTTAAGTGGAGGATGTGTTCCTCCTCAGTCTTGGAAAAGACTATGATGTCATCCAAGTAGACCACCACGAATTTTTCTATCTCCCCCAAGAAAGCTATGGCCATGGCTCTCTGAAATGTGGCCCCAACATTTATCAGCCCAAAAGGCATGCGAGCATACATGAATGTTCCCCACGGGGTGGTGAAAGTGGCATTTTCCTGATCCTTCGGATGAACTGCCACCTGATTGTATCTAGAGAACCCGTCCATCATGGACATTCAGGATGAACCAACCAATTTCTACAATATATTATCCATCTTGGGCAGTGAGTATTTTTCTTTCAAAGAAGCCCTCTTTAGATTCTGGAAGTCTACACATAGCCTTATCTCTCCGTCTTTTTCTGGACTAGGACCAAATTCACTATCCACTTAGAATATCTTAAAGGTACTATAATCTTTTCCTAGAGTAGCTTCCTTACCTCCCTTTCAATGGAGGGGAGTAGGAGTGGATTTATTTGTCTAAGTTTCTGCTTGGAGGGTTTCATTCATCTTTTCAAGGGAATCTTATGTTGTATGATGTTAGTATCAAACATTTTCAAATCATCATAAGGCCAAGAAAAAACATATTTGTAGGTTTTTAAAAGATCTAAATACCTATATTTGTAATGCAAGGGGATTCCTTTTGACAACTTGATCATCTAGGGCTCCGCCTCTGATCTGATGTTGCAATCTTGTACTTGATCGTCCATCTCAGGAGCCATTGTTTGGCGGCTTTTACGTCTTTATTAAAAAGCATTTATAGTGGGACTAGTCCATGAGGGATAGTGTTCCCTTTCAGTTGTAAAATTTTGTGCCCAACCATTGCGTCTTTCCATGAAGTGACCTCTTCTTCTTCTTCTTCTTCTTCTTCTTCTTAATCGATGGTGGAGTTAGAAAAATCCCCAACGAATTCTATGAATCGTTTCACTTGCTTGTCATCTTCCAACACTTGCCAGTGCTTTATGTTATTAGGTATGGAGGGTCTACACCTGACTTCCACCTCATATATGAGGAGAGTATTTTTAGGGGGTTCGAAAGTGCTTGAAGCTATAGCCAGGGAGTCAGCCATTCTATTTCCTTCTATGGGCGGAAATAGGATATTAAAAGCCAAGAAGAAGTTTTCAATTAAATCCCAACTTCATTGTGGTAGGTCCTCAGTTTAGGGTGTTTGGCCTGGCATTGATTTCTGATTTGTCTTGTGACCAGCTCAGAGTCTCCATAAATTGTTAGGCATTGAATATTCATATTTTTTGTAGTTTGTAACCCAAGGAGCAGTGCTTCATACTCTATCACGTTACTGGATGCCTCTAATCCAGCTTGAAAGAGAGGTGTGTCAGGCAGCCCTCGGGAGATACCAACAATACTCCTGCCCCATTTCCCTCTTTTGAATTTTCTCCATCAAAATATAATTTCCATACTTTTATTTCACTTGCATGTTAATGTTCTAGCTGCCATGTTAGGTGGACTGACGTTTCTTCTAAGATAGACTCATCTTCTTCTAGGAGTAGACAGGAGAGGTCAATTTCTTTTCCATACACTGGACAGTTTTTTGAGCCTTTAGCTAAGGTCATGTTTTTTAAAAACCTGGATTCCCTATATAGCCTCCTTTGTTCTCCTCCAAAGGTGGGAATGGTGGCATAAGTCAAATCCAACCTGATAAAGCCCCCCAACTTTGAACCCTAATACCTAGATAGTAGCATGCCAAAATGAGGGAGTATATGTTCCACTACTCTATCCATTACCATGCTCTTCACCAGGATCTGAGCCAGGTTCACCACCAGATCCTTTATCATTCCCAAACATTTGACCCTCTTGGATCTAAAGGAGTATAGGTCTTTGTAGGGCCTATCGATCTGCAAGCTATGATATTTTATTACTTCCAAAGGCATGACGTGTGGGAGGCTTTGGAATTTAACATGCAATTATGCAAGAGAAGGTCGTGGACTCCCAGAGTCACATAAAAAGCTGCAGTAGAAGGATCATGTTCTTCCACATGTGGTCCAAAGACCACCATTTGCCTCTCTTCCTAAATATTTAGAGAATCATGGGTGGGTGATGAGACAGATGGATGTATGAATTGAGATACCTAAGCTTTATAGGTAGGTGGCTTCAAAAGCTCAGTTAGTGGAACATAAATCTTTACCTTCTCAAGCTCTTTTTGAAGTTTGAATGTAGATTGGGTCTTTTCTATACCTCCTAGCTCTGCTTCTCCTTCATTACCACCGATATTTTCCTGCAGAACAGGTGCCTCCTTTTCTATGTGCTCCTCTGAGCTATTTTTTTCGTTATTCAAGGGCACTTTTTCCCAGGCAGGGTTAGGATTCACATTACCTTTTCCTTTATCTCGTAATGGGGGAATAGTCTAGGGGAAATTTCCCTCCTGTTTCTCTAGTTCCCTTGACCTCTTGTTTGAAGATCTTAGATTATATTTACATTTTGGTTGTGCTAGCATGAATTCTACAAATTGTTTGCAGTAATAATCTATATCTTCCTCATCTATTACTTCTCCATTATGACTAACCTCCTGGTGAACTGTATTCTCCTATTCTTCTTCAGAAATAGTAGAACATAAGTTTCCCTTCATCTCCTATGTATCTGACCATTGTTCATCGGGATCATCTTCTAAATATAGAGCATGAGGGATAAGGTTTGGCTATTCCTTTCAATCCCTTGGAAGTGACTGTAATGGTGACCTTCTATACTATGGGTTATATCCCTGGTTATTTCCTTGAGCATTCTATTTGGAGAGACTCTTGTTCTCAATTTCAAGTTTTCCAACCTTATGTGACAAACTCCTAATTAGTTTATCGAGATCCTCCAACTTTAGGTCTTGTGATTCTCTTGTTTGATCAGAGGAGGAAGCTTCTTCTTTACCTATTCTGTTCCCAGCAGTTTCCTACTTTCCACTTGACTTCCTTGTTGAGGCAAAAATTGTTTCTACTTCAAGAGCATCGACTTGGAGTTGATCTAAAGTAGGAGACTTCATTTATCTTAATGTAAAACTAAATTTGGGTTCAAAGGCTCGCAACTAAGCTACATGAGCAGCAGCTGGGGTAGGATTTATCTCAACAGGAAAGTTGTTATACTACTTATTCAACCTCTTATTAAATTCTGAGATATCCTTCTTTGGCTTCTTCCTAATGGCATTAAACTCTATGAGGAGGTACTCATGATTTCTCTTCTCACCCCACTTTTGTGTGAAAGAGGTCTCAAGTTCATCCCAAGTGGTGATGGAGGCATTTGGTAGGGCATTAATCCATTTTCTAGCTTCTGCATCAAGGGACTGTACAAAAAGTCTCGGGACCACATCCAGCTATTCTACATTCAGGTTCTCAGCAAAAGCACAAAAGGCCTAAATGTGTTTTTGAGCAAAATTTTCATCTTCCCCATTAACCCTGGGAAAAATCTTTAAGTGGTCCCAGGGAATAACACTTAGGGGATGAGGTAAATTGAGAGGTGTATACTTATTTAGCAAAAATCCTAGAACAACCATCTAAATTAGTAGAGGTGGATTAAGATTTAGCTGAGGATATTGGGTCGAAACCACGGGGTTTTGAGTGGTTGGAATGGAAGCATGGTATGTTAGGATCTTAGGAACCAATCCTGGAAAGTGAGCAGCAGTGGGCTAAGAACTAGAAGGGGAAGTTGCAAAGGCTGGTGAGATGGTAGCAAAATCAGAGGTAGTTTTCTCTTCCTGGTCTTTCCTGAAAATTAATTTTTTAGGGTCATATACAAATGGGGCTTTCTACTGGGAGGTGCCTGAGTGAGTATGAGGCTTTTTAAAATCCAGGGTGATGAATGATAATGAGGGGGATGTGGAATCACCAAGATGATGTGAATGCAATCAGAATAGACTTCACTCACCTAGATAAAGGGTGCTCAATTTGTCGTATCCCAGGTGAAAAATCCTTCAATATGTTGCCCATCAATAGTGCTAGAAGATGTTTTCGCTCCTAGAGATAGCCTCAGATTGTTGACAAGACGGGTGCCTAGGTACATCTAAATCAATGTATCTCAAATGATTCTTAAGAAGGAGGAGACATCACCTATGTTCTATACACATATACAAGAGGCATGAGTTGGTTCTTTCATCCAAATATGCAAGTCAAGTATTTCAGTATTTCTAGACCTACACAGTTTCCAGAAATATAATAGAAAATAGTGAAAATAAAGCACTTCAAATGCTTACAATTTAATCAGATTTGTGGAATAAATGAGGGAAGACAAGGAGAAGGACTAACCCAAAATGTAGAGCTCAAAGTACAAATAATCCTATATTAAAAACATAGAGCCTAAAACCATGAGATTTGTTGCAATTATTTGAGTTACAAGTAGATATAATGAACAAAAAAGAAACTGGATGCTATGATTCATGTAGTGTGGTTTAAGGATATAATTTCAACCCATCAAATAGGCATGTGCAATAACAGCTCAATGCAAATGAACATGTAGGCAAGTATGGAATATTCTAGCATCTATTGTTACATGAATTCAAAGAGGAGAATAGACAAAATGTATGAAAACAAGAAATAACACATTGTAATACTTCAAAGGAGGAATCACCACTACTCATGTGATATTCTGCAAGATCTATGTGACTAAGTGATACAGTTTTCACAAACATATCATACTTTCATTGCAGATTTTAGAACCTTTATTCAGTGTTGCTACCCCCTATTTATAAGAAGAAGGGGTGCATTATCAATCATGATATAGATATCCCAAGGTCAAGTCTCAGTTGTCAAATTAGCTTGCTTTCTTGGCTAGGTAAGGCTCTATGTCCAAAAAACATCACAAAAACAGTAATTGCGTCATAAATGAAAGCACATCACAAGATCACAAAATAGATGAAACATTAATGCAATATCTTTGTGCCCATTCCTATAATTACTTCAGCTTCAAGCTGCATCTAGTTCATGATATGGTCTCTGGTGTCACTCAACTAACTCTAGTAGTTTATGCCTTTAGTTCCTTTAATGTTGACCTTAGAAGCGGGTCTCGAAGAGCCATTTCTGAGTCCACCCAAATTTTGTTTTGAATGCTCCCTCTTCTTGATTTACTGCTATAGTTGCTTTTGGTGCCAACCTTGTCATTTATGCCATTAAAGTCCTTGCTGAACACAATCGATGCCCTGATCTGACCTAGGGTTGTGTATTATAGTGTAACAGAGAATTCTTGAGCGTGGGATTTTTACCTCTAAAATAGGCGAAAGGGCGCTTTTTAAATTTCCCCCTTAGCCCCCCTTTATTACAGCCCATTGTGTGGTTTTCCGCATATGACGGGGGCTGGAACCGGGGGCCTAGCCCTTTGGGTGCTAAGGCTATCAACGGCAGTGTGGGGGATTTTCCTTGTATAACCTGAATTACCCTCAGTGACGCCCTTTTAAAGCATCATCTAAAATCTGGATGTGAAACCTTGATCAAATATGGCCTATAAAATATTGCATTTGGCGTCCTTTTCTTTATCACAATCAGAGTCCCACATCCCAGCATTTAATCCCCTTTTCTTAATTTTCTCTCCTTAACAACTGCAATTGTCGATCTGCGGGGTGACTTCATCGTTCCCACATGTCACCCTATGAGTGGTGACATGTGTCACCCCGAAATGGCCCCATAAGACCCCTGAAAACGTTGAAACTGAGTGACACGTGTCCCCTGCCACATCAGCTATGAGGACCAACCATATGCTACCACATGGCCCCCTAGAGGAGAGAGAAAAAGACCTACCTTGCACTATTTTCATAGGAATTTCCTTTGTTAAAGAATTTTGGCACTCCCTGACGATTTTGCACTGGATCGCAAATCGGCGATATCGCATCATGCTGCGGGATACGAGATTGCTGGAGTGCGGGATTTCGCCACTTGGAGGAGAGAGAAGGGGTGGCCCAGCCTTTATTTTGCCTTGCATTTCCTTTATAATTAGTTTTTGGCCCTCCATGGCATGTCACACCATATCACAAGATCAGCCCCTACATGGTATTTTAAGTTTAGAACTCGCCGATCTGTGGGACTGCGGGGTCGCCGAGATGCAGGATGAGGGAACTGCAGGTTTATCAGGAATCTACATGACTGCGATAACTACTGGGTCACCGAGACGTGGGACTGCTGTATCGTTGGTATGTGGGATACTGCCACGTGGAGGAGAGAAAAGGGGAGCCTCCTGCCCCTATTTTTCATGCATTTCCTTTGTATTTAGTCTTCGGACCTCCCCGATGATTTCACATTATATCGCAAGATCGGGCCCCGCAAGTTTTGGAGTTTTTTTTTTCTAATTGTGAGATTGTTGTGACAACTGATTTGCGGTATGCGGGATCACTGGATGCCCTCATACTTGGCCATTTTTTTTGCTTTCTAAGATTTCCAAAGGAAATCTTTAACAAGTTCTAACTTCTTATCTAGGAGTCATTTTTTGGACTTCTATATACCAATGGAAAACTCATTTTGGGCACTATGCAATGGAGAGGGTCTAGTCAAGCTTTGATAGCTTCTCTGGGTTAGGAAATGGCTTCCACTTCAGTGTTCTTATGCATCATGCATAACTAATCATTTGCAAAGTAGTGAATGAGCAATGAGTGACAACAACTTTCCTAGAATATTTGTATATGATTTCAACTACATTAAAAATGTTATAGAATTAAGTATAGCCAAGGTTTTCATAGAAACCCACCAAATTTGATTGGTTGTACTACACGTTATTATATAAAAATTGGCCTTTTTTTGCTTCATATTTTTTTCATGATCCTCTTTGATTTTACATATTTTTAATAGAAAATTGTTCTCTTATTTATTTTAAATTAAAATGAAAGTTAAGAGCTACAGTGTTTTAAATTCATAAGACTTTGAATTGTTGACTAGTTTACCTCTAATTAATTCTAATTGTTATTTTTATTATTGTTACTATTACATACAATGTTTATTCGTACAACATTTATAACTTTTATTGCATATCTATACATATTTATTTATGTTCTCTTCCTACAAATAACACTTTTCATATTGCAAATACTTGTAAATTTTCCATAAAATAGTCACTAATCTCTAGGGCATTAAGCAACAAGAAATATGTCTCATTATCTCACTTGCATGGTGAGATTAGAGGGGTTGGTTAGGATAACTATAACTACTTCTCTCTGATGAACACTTATGAAAAATTTTCACCTCCAAAGATTTGATTCCTCTTGAGGCTTATTAGATCTAGATTCGAGATGGATCTATGCTAATTTTTAATAATATTATTTCTAGTTATTTTAAGTTCACATCTCTATATATAGAAATATTCTTATTTTTAATTATATTAAAATCTCGCTAATGCTTATAATTACACATATATAAGAATTTTTCTTTTGATATATATATATATATATATATATATATATATATATAATATTATATATATATATATATATATAATATATATATATATATATATATATATATATATATATAATTACAACATAACAAACTAAATCAAATCAATTTATTCTTTTTGTTAATTTTAACTTGTTATTACTTTTTAAATTAAGTCCACATTAATTTTTATAACTTTTTAATGTTTCATCACTACAATATATATCCCAAATATTTAAATGTTAATACAGTCTGTTGTCCTTTGTACATAGCCCTAGGCTAAGGGACTATGCCAAACCATCTACAATAATGTTTTTTATTTTTATTGGATGACCAATGCTCAAACTTTTAAAGAGATGTAAACCCTAATTATTTCTGAGAAAACAGAAGGGCTCATTCTTCACTCTTCACAGAATTAAAATTTAAAATGATATGAAAAGCATAATTAAAGAATATATACAATTCTTTAAATATTCAAATTGAACATCTAATTCCTTATATATAGCAGATGCGTATAGAAATTTTCTACAGCCAAACAGTACATGTATAAGAGATGGCAAAAGGCAACAATTTATTGATTTAGAGGAATTAACTCAAACAAACAGTTTCAGTTAAAAAATATCTTTCATTACAGATAACTTTGCATGAGCTTTTAGATAGACTGATATTCAATCGAATCTTACCCATAATTTTGTGTTACCTTAAACATGTGTAGAGAAAATACAAAATGATAACTTAAATTAATACTAGTGGAACTTACAGAGATACACAAGTCGTTAAGAACATGTCCACAATCCTTCTATTAATCTTTAGAAATAGTTCCGAAAATTACAAGAATGTTTGTGGGTTTATCACAAGGGTTCAACGCTTTCTTCTTTGAAATGTAGAATATGTATAGAGTTCTACATTCTAACATATCTGAACTATAATCAAAATTTATTACAAAGTAAAATATCATCCACAAAATTTTGGATTTTACAAAAACAAAACTAAAGATAGTGGATTTGAACTAATTTCGAGGGATGTTGTTGATGACTATAGATGGAAATTTGTTTCTTTTTATCATTGTCCCTAAAAAAAATTTGTTTGTTGCTAAAATTGTGTTGTCTACTCCTAAAATTTTGCATTCTATTCCTATTCAATGAGTTCAAACAGTGTATCCAATCTCCTTTCATCAGGGATAGAAAATTTTAACAATTTCCTATATAACTCATCAACTTTAGTTTATTTTTCAAAAGTGAGTTGAACTAGAAACAAATGCCTGATTTCATGTTGTATTCATAAATCATAGCTTAAATATTCAATGAAGGTTTTCCCAGTAATAATTCCTCTTATTTTAGAAAATTTGGTCTTGTCCAATGCTATATTATGTAGCCTTTATTGATATTATTCAAGTGCGATCAATTTTCCACTTCTATCCTACAAAGCTGGAAGTCCTTTCCGATATAAAGAATTAAACTTCTTATGAAATTTCTTAATTTGAACCTCCAAGTTCTAACACTTGTTCTCAAGTTGGAACATTAAATTTCTCTTTGTCAAAATATTTTTGGCCTCCAAGACAACTTCGGCTCTATCTTCAATATTGAATTCATTAAGCTCATCTTTTGTCTTAGAGTTTAGAACTTTGATTATCCTTGGAGCATCTCTAGGTTTGTGGTCTAGGTACTTCTTTATTTCTGGTACTGCTTCTTGTGATATCTGCAATAAGCCTTCTTGCTTAAAAAATAATTTCAATTAAAGGCCATAAATTAGTCACTGATACATTAATGTCTATCCAAATATTCTCTTTGGCCTGAGCAATGGTTTTTGCAATTAAGGATTCATTTTCGTAAATTTCTATTGTTGAGTTAATTTATAATTTTTCTAAATCTCGTCCAAATATGAATTATCAGATTTAATCTTTTTTTCCTGGATCTTTTGAAGCTGCATTTTTAGTTTTTCAAGCTCTTGATCTTTCAGAGATAAGTCTCCCATGGCTTTTGATAGTTGTTTTTCTGAGTCAGTATATTGTGTTTCTACTGTGATGGTTGTTATTGTAGATGTCCCTGCTATTGAAGTACCTGTTGTAGAAGTAGTGGCTATAGGAATAGTATTTTAACTGTTGAGTTTCTATTCTTTTTCTTTTAGGAGTGATTTTATATCAGTTTCCATTTTTTGAATTTGAACATTTTGTTCAACTATCAATTTGAACATGTTTTCTTTATCCCTTTCTAGCTGACAAAATTATTTTTCTTATGGATGTTCATTAGTAGGAAGCTTTAGTTTCTTCCTCAATGATTTAATGTCAACATTCTTATCTTTTATCATTTCTTCTATCACTTTAATACTACTAGGATCATATCCTAGCTTGATCACCAGATCTTCAAGAGCTTTGATTCTGGTATCTTTGGCCAAGGATGACATTCTCTCCATCTTCAATTGTGAATGAATATTGTTCAAGTAAGCTTGCAGTTTGGAAGTTTCCATTGCAGAACTTGTCTATGTGGAATATATCATTTCACCAGCCTCCTTGTGCAAGTCAATCTGATCAATGACATGAATTTGATTGGTATCAAAAGAAAAAATGGAAGTTTTGTAATCTTTTGCACTCTTAGGGAATAATATTTTTGGTTCTAAGAAAGCCAATTGAAACTGTCCCTTATGGGTATCAAGTGCATATAGAAGTTTGTGTTGTGTAGTGGAAGATTGCTTCCAAAATATTGAATAAGTGGTGGTATTCAATGCTTCATTCTTCCTTTTAATCTCTTTATATCTAGCAAAAATGTTTTGTTGTGTAGTATCATGGGAAACAAAGGATATAGGAGAGTTTCTAATTTATTTAACCTGTGGAAAAGAAGTGGTGGGAAATCCCGACATCACCACTGTGGTTTTCTCTTCTGAACTCTTGTCTTCTGAAGACTGTTGATTGGTGTCTGTCTTCTTTCTCCTTTTGAAAATTGTAAAACATATAACTTGATTTGCTGAGTCTGTAGGAGACAACCCTTCTCTTGGTCTTTTGGTTTCTTTTTCATGTGGAACTAGATTCTGTGAAGAAGTTTGACTAACAATTTGTTCATCATCTTCCTATAATGTATTCTCTTGCCACTCTTCTTGATTTTCATATTACTCTATCTCTGGTGTTGGGACAGGGCCCCCCTGGGGTCAATTTTGCAATAGTTTTTGTTATTTTTGTAAAGTCTCCATATTTTGAGGAGTAGAGCACGAAGGTCGTAGGAGTGAAAGGGGCTTTAGGAAGATCAAATCCCCTTAGTTGGTTAAGAAGTTAAGTTGTTTTGTGACCCGCCCAAGGTTCGCAAACCATGGTATTGTAATGAAAGAAGCTATATAAAGGAGTCATAGTGTGTCATAGGAAGTGAATCAATCATAGAATATATGTGTATGGGAAAGTGATCTAAGGTAGAAAAGTCTATTTTCTATACTTAGGTGAAGGCTCCTGTAGCTATGTGTGCGAAGACCTTGGTAAGTTCGCAGCTGAGTGTGTAGGCCCCTGCAGTTGTGTGAGCAGGGAAGAAAGAGTTTGTAACAAAAGGATTGAACCTAATAAATACTATTTTGGAGCAATATCTGTGTATATGTGACTTTATATTTACTTTTGCATTTCCTGTGTATTCACTCTATTTTTTGTATTTATCATAAGAAACACTTAATTGGTGTGCGAAAGTAGTAGATATGTTAGTCTACTTGATTTTATGAATGTTTAAAGCAATCTATGCAGATTTATAATTTGTTATTTGTAAGTTATCTTAATTTCCACCTTTCAAGGGTTAGGTTTTGCGAATTTCGGGATAAATCTCTAGAAGCAACAGAAACCCATCGCACAAAACTTTGGATGCAGAAACCTATTTTTGTCATCCCTCAATACTTCCTCGGGTGAGATTGCAACGTGCACTACACGGGTTCTTGCCGAAAGGGCCGATAGTGTAGGGTTTTTTTGGTTGGCACAGCTAACTTTGAACCTAGGTCCAGATCCCCTAAAGCCAACAAATGGTCCCAAGATCTAGCCCAACCTATACCTATATGTTTGCCTACTACTGTGCCTAGATCTCTGAGGCCTAATCCATCTTCTTCCACGACGGAAGATAAAAAGAAGAAGAAGCCTCACCAAGCACTGGTGTGGCAATCACCATGGAAGAATCCGACATAAATTAGAAAGAAAGGAAAAATGGATAGGTCCAAACAACCAAAGAAGCTCTTCGACATGGATGAGGAATAACTACACAATGGAGGAGAGGAAATTGACGCATCAAAGGTTGAGTCAATAACTCGCTTACCACTGTATATACCCCCCAGAAAATCCATGGCTAAAGTACCCAAAGATTGGGATTCCACGAAGTTCATGGTCACCACACCTTTGCTGCCAGAGAACGTGTTGTGTGAGGGTGAGTTGCTAGCTTAGATTCCAAACTGAAAAATGGAGGATTTGGACCTGGGGGACCACGAGAGGTTTCCACAGTTGCTGCTCATCAAGTACCTGAAGAAGGTTTACTATGAATATTTGGACATCACGCATCTTGAGACAATGAAATGAGTGGCTGGAGTTGGGGGCACGATGCTCCTTAATATGTTGTGGGTGCCACATTTCAGCCGCGCCATTATTAATACAGTTTGTGTGCCCCAATTATTGACACTGGTGCATGATGGGTGCCTCTGGTTGAGAGGGCCCATCCCTATCACCGAGATGTTGATCCACCGAATAACGTTGTTTCCATACTGAAGAGTGGATCCTATGAAGGCTTTCGTAGGAAAAGCGCGGGAGAAGAAGTTGGCAGACCAAATGAAGAGTGATTTTGCTTTGGTCAAGAACTCATGCGGGTATTCCATTCAGTCAAACTCAAATGGAATGGTGCCATTTGTTGTACAAATATTGGCTGGTAAGATCATGCGGAAGTGTCATGCTGATGAAGTGTCGACGTCAGTCATTTCTTTGGTTGCGCACTGCGCCAAAGAAGTCTAGTATAACTGGCCTCAATATTTATGTCATGAATTTTTGGAGGCCTGTAGAGAGGTTCAAGATGAGGGAAAGGTGTTCCATTACATGTGGTCTTTTTTATTAATCACATTGGTGGCCTGGAGCACGCCTGAAGAAATCAGATTCCATCAGTAGGACCTGCACCTACCTAAGGCCCCAAAGTTCGCTTTGCTATTAGCTACCAATCATTGCTTATTAGTGATGGAGACGAAGATATTTTTGGTCTTGTTCGAATCAGAGATAAGGATGGTGATTAACCAGCAACCAAGGTTATCACCAAGTTGCACGAGCAGTGTCTCAATGTCGCAAATTTCAAGGCATATTTCAATAAACTGCACATCCACGTAAAGAAAGATGTCATGTTACAGGATTGCAAGCTCATGTAGAGCAAAATTGATTAATTACATCGTAAGGAAGAAATCATCTCTTCAAGGACACATCCTTGGTCAAATGAGGTCAGTTAGTTGACGATGTCAGTAAATGGCAAGCTTAAGACCATGTAGTAGACATAGCGAATAGTGGGCCTTGAAATCGAAGACCCCACCACTGAAAAATTGGTTGAAGAAGTTTTTCAAGTCATTACACAAGGGAAAATAGACCTGCAATTTTTGAATATTGAAATAATGAGTTGCAGCCGAAGATCAAGGCACCACCAGCAAAGTGACTTGAAGTTTATAACCTGGATTTTTAGGGAGTTCAGATAATGGGATTGGAATTTTAAATCTTTCTAACTCTTTTTCAACATTAGAGAGAGTTGGAATATATTTTTCAGCAATATTTTATTCTTGTATCTGATTTTGTGGTTGAATTAATGGGGTTTGTGTTTTAGCTTATTTTACTTGAGGTTAATCAAAGGTAACCTTTGTGGTTGGTCTACCAGGTCCTGGTCTTGGTCTAAGGAAAAAAAAAAAAAAAAAAAAAAAAAAAACTACTTTATACTTAGAAATTTGAAAATATTTTTAATTTTGAATTAGAGACTGGTCTTGAGTAATTGGGACAATAGCATTTTTTGATGAAGGGTCTTCAAAATAATTGATATCATTTCTATTAATAGGAACATTTTCTTCAGGATATTGACCATCAATCATTAGGGTAGGTTGAATTTGTTGATCACTGTTTGGCCTTTCCAAAATTTGAGGTTGAAAAGGTCTTCTATATTGAACTTGTGATCTATTTGCAACTTGTTGGTTTGGTCTAGGTTGAGTTTCCATTCTATATATTTTGTTAGAGATATTTCTAAGTAGAGAGTTTATTTCATCAAAGTTATGGTCTTCATCTTTAGTATTTTATGAGGTACCTTCTTCTCTACCTATCATCCTCTTTTCAACCTTTTCCACCTTAGCTTCCAATTTAGCAGATGTTGATCTATTAGCCTCAACTTCAATCGCGTTTGTTTGCATGTCTACTAGAGTTTCAGATTTACTTTCCCTAAGCATTACAACAAAGTCATCTTCAAATTATTTGGAAAACTTAACCTTAGCATCAGTTACTGGAGGTTTGCAATCAAGGGGAATTTTATTATAGTGTTTATTGAATCTCTTGATGAAATCAACTACACGTCCACCCAGGTATCTTTTTAAGTCTTCCAAATTTTGTTAACTAGTAAACAACATCTTTTTTTACTCCCCATTGATTTTTGAAAATATTAACTAGATCAACCCATGAATTAATTGAATTAGCTTGAAGTTATTTGAAACATATTCTAACATTTCCTACAAGGGATTGTACAAATAGTCTATTGTAGACAACCTCATCCTCAATATTCATATTATCAGCAAATTCTAAAGTGATCTTCAGCAGGTGGCTCAATTTCTCCATTAAATTTAGCTAAATGTTTTAAATACCCATCCAAAAAAGGATGGAGCTGGATGTAAGTGGAAGAACTAAGGTTGCAGAGCATGCTACACAATTGGTTGAATACCAACCATTTGATGAGATGGGGTCGCCTTTTTAGGAGAGACAACTTTATATAAGAAGGGGGTGATGAGGGTTTGGGTTTCTAGAGGAAATTAGGATTAATAACTAACTTCTGAACTTCAAGAACAACCTTTTCAAGATTCTTTTTTGGATTAAGCAAGAGTTGAACCTTCTTTTCATTTCTCTGTATAAAATAAATTACATAAAATACAAAAACCCAGGATAGAAAATGGCTAGAGATATGGCTATCTCTAGGCACCTTGGGAAAAGAGCCAACGGCTCGCAACTTGAGCCAAGAGACTACTTAATCACTTGACCCGTCCTCCAAGATACAACGAGCGAGAAACTAAATGATACAAAAGTACTTGTTCCCTTCCCGCATAGCAGAGTATTTAAAAAGGACATAAGGTCCACCACATACATAAAATGGCCTCGCTAAGGAAACCAAGTATCTGACCCGAACCCCCCAACATGCACAGTGATCCTAAGTTGTTGATTTGCCATTGCAAGATCCAATGGTTGAAATACATATCAGGTAGAAAAGAAGTCATGAGAATACCCACCCAATGAGGGCGGTATTCTCTCACCTGCTAGAGCCACATGTTGTGTGATGAGTGGCATCAGGCTCATTTCTAGGAAACCACTTATGGAGTTGAGGGCACCTGATGAACCGAAAACCACCATGAGGGTGATATATGATAACTAGCGTTGGATATAAAGATGAATTAGATCTTGTACCTAGAATATTTCGGGTCCGCTGAGGAAGCGGAGAATCTAACCTGGACTCACCAACATGCATCTTGAATCTCGGCCAATGATCCCCTACCGTTTGGTCCAACGGTTGAGAGGGATATCGAATAAAAGAGAAGCAGGAGGAATACATGCCTGATAAAGGTGGTATTCTCTTTCCTTCCTGTGACAAGTGTCGATCAATGAGTGGCATCGTGCTCATGCCAAGGAAATCGCTTCAAGTAATGAGGCTTTCTGAAAACCCGAAAACCATCATAGCCGTGGTATGAATCAAAAAATTGATGATTCACTGCATCCATTGCTGACATGACCATATCTATGGTAGGAATTCCACTGTTTCTTCTGACTGGAAACTTCCCACCTCATCTCCCTACAGAGCAAAGTCGAGCTGATATGTGGTGAAAGATAGTTTAAATAAATCTTCTTGTTGTAAATCCTCGCCCACCCTAGAACCCTAGGTCTGAGTTGTTCTGCGCTAATATAGCTGACAAAGGGCTGAATATCATTTATAAATTACCCCCGGAAAACCCCTTCATGTTGAATGTCTATCTACTAAAACCCAACTATTGTGATCTACTAGCATCCCCTGTTCTAATGGATTTCTTGGTCCACATTCACTTGGTTGAGACAATCATCCCTCAATCAGCCCTAAGGAACCTCTTGCCATCTATACTTATTGCTGCTCTTAGCACAGAGAGAGCCTTTATTGGCTATTGCATCTGCTAATTTATTGGCAGTCCTGCACACATGCGTGAACCTTAAGGTTCTCATGTTCTGAAGGTGGGGATGGATTCTTTGATAGACTTGAAGAAGCCTCCAATGTCTCGAGAAATTTTCTGGAACTGAACCACAATAGATTCTCTTGACCAAATTGATAATCAACTCAGAGTCCACTTCAATTATGATGTTCTGAAGATTGTCGTTGTTCAGGATTTCTAAACATTTCTCTAGGGCCATAAGCTCTTCCATATTGTTTGTGGCTCTTCCAAAATTACAATGAAAAATGTATTGTATACAGCCCTTTTCATCCCTTATCACTCCCTCGTAACTAGCGAAGCCCGGATTTCCTTTTGAGGCCCCATCTATGTTACATTTCATATATCCCTGAGGGGGAGGATGCCAGAAATATTTATCAGTGACTGGTTGCTTTGACAATCTATTATTGCCTTGAGGAATAAGCCCTTGCATACCCAACTGAACTAGTATTTTCACATCAGCATTTGAAGGGAGGTTCTTAGGGGGTTTTTTCATTAAAGTCCCAACCATCTCTTTGAGCTGTTTTAAAATTTGTTCCATGATACACTGGGAGGAACTCTCTTTATTTTTGAAAATTCTATTGTTGCGTTCTTTCCAGACGTCCCAAATTAGGAAGCTAGGAGCTAAAGCTCAAGCCTTTTTTACCATTTCATAATCAGAGAAGTTCTTCCTCCAATTCCTTAGGTATTGGTAATGTTGCCTCTATCCCTATCTGTTTGTTTGAATATTGAGGCAATCCCATCCCACAACATGAAAGTAAAGATGCAGAGGTTGAGAAGGTGCTCCATTGTTTCATCTTGTGATTCAAATAGCTGGCATTTGGGTGGGCCAAAAACACCCCTTTTTCAAATGTTCTCCCAGGTCAGAATTTTCTTATGATGCACTAGCCACATGAATAGTTTTGTTTTCATCCATCCTTGGTTCATCCAAATATTCTTCCGAACCCCATTCGGTTTTGTAGAATCAAGATCAAGGGCTATACATTTTCCCTCTTTAAGTTTAATGGTCCCTTCATTGTTATTGCCCCATCTTAGTTGCTCAAAATTAGCTGATATCAGGATCTTTCTTTGATCCAGGATGGTTGTTAGAGCATCAGCCTGTGCTTTCAAGGGGCCATTACCCCTGTAATCCATTTCCCTCCAAATTCTCCATTTTCCTTTGCTATTTGTCCGATCCCAAAATTCATTTACTCGGAGTAACCCTTTGCTATCAATATCATGCTTGAGATCTGCAAAGTCTTCTCTTAACAGCTTAGGTTCATGTTGCCATTTATCCTCCCAAAACCATGCAAGGTCTCTAGCTCTAATTTACCAGAAGCTAGTTTTATGAACTATGCCTCTATTCTCCCAAGCTTTATTCCAGATGTGGGAGCCTTTTATGATTCCAAACATTCTTATAAGGTCCTTGTTTTGCCAGTTACTTGCATATTTCTGGTTCTAAATTTGTGCCCAAGGAGCATCTGAATCTTTTATCCATCTCCACCAATCACTTCAGGATCATCCAGTCCTAAACCTCCATGTGTTTTAGGTTTACATATATTTTCCCAGGCTACCAAGGCCCATTTCTTATGTTCTTCCCCTTTGCCCCAAAGAAAATCTCTTTGGATATTTTTGCATTGTTGCATAACTCCTTTTGGAGCTAGAAGGGCAGCAAACATGAAGATGGGAACTGATTCAAGGACAACTTTTGTAAGCACCAGCCTACCTGCCAAGTTCAAAGACCTGCTTGTCCATTTGCGAGTCTTGTCCTGCAGCTTATTAATCACAGGCTCCCATCCTGTTTTGCTCAGAGGTTTGTCTGTGAGCAGTACTCCCAAATATTTGGATGGTAGCATATCTCTTTGAAAGCCCAGAATTCTGGAAATGTTTCTCTGAATAGCAATATTAGTATTGAAAAAGAAAATCTTTGATTTGGAGAGGCTTACCTCTGTACCCACCACCATAGCAAAGTCTCGCATGATTTGTTTGTAAGCTAGTGCTTCCTTGACTGTGGGAATGCCCTGTAGCATGGTGTCATCTACAAATTGTTGATGGGTTAAGTCCTATCTGTTCCTGGATAGTTTGAGACCCTGGATCTTACCTGCTCCTTTAGCAGACTTGATAGCTCAACCTAGTCCTTCCATCATAAGAATAAAGATAAATGGGGAGAGAGGATCTCCCTGCCTGAGGCCTCCTGAAGGTTTAAAGGTCTTTGATGGAGAACCATTTACCAGTATTGAAAAACTAGAGGTAGTCACCAGGGCCATTACCCATCTTACCCAGTTGTGGTCAAATCCATAAGCTAGAAGGACCTTCCTGATGTAGGCCCAATTTAACGTATCATAAGCCTTTTCTAGGTCCAATTGCATAATAATTCTTGCTTGCCTTTTACTTATCATTGAGTGAACCACCTCATGAGATTGAATGATGTTATTGAGAATTTGTCTACCCTCCACATATCCCGTTTGCTCCACATAAACCGAAGTAGGAAGAAGGGGTTTAAGTCTATTGGCTATTATTTTGGAAATTATTTTATACACCACATTGCATAAAGCTATACCTCTAAATCTGTCTGGTGTCATATAATTGTCCTGTTTTGGAATCAAGGAGATGAAGGATGTGTTGAGCGCCTTCAATACTATTATATTATTCCTGGAGTCTTCCACCACATTTAGTATACCTTTCTTGATAATACTCCAACATGATCTAAATAAATCTACATTGAAATCATCTGGGCCTTGCGCTTTTCCATTCTTCATATCTTTGATGACTTCACTGACCTCCTCTTCATTCACCGGTCTATTAAGATTATAATTGTCTTCTCTTGTTACTAGCTTAGGAATGTGCTTTGTGAAGTCACTGATAAATTGTGATCTATCTAAGAGAGGTTCCTTTGCTATGCCTTGAAAATGTTGAACCAACATAGCTCCTATCTCTTTGTGGGTATTGAGATGGTTACCTCTGGAATCCTTGATTGTTGAGATCCTGTTGTGAGACCTGTGCTCCATTGTAGATCTGTGGAAAAACCTTGTGTCTCTATCCCCTTCTTTTAGCCATTGTACACTTGATTTTTGTCTCCAAAATATTTCCTCTTGTTTACATAAGTCCTCCCATTCCTGTTGATGTTTGTTAGCTTGTTAATTTCTTTCCCCATCAAAGCCATCAATGATTAGGGTCTGGTTAATTTCCTGCATTTTCCTTTCAACAACTTTTTTAGCTTCAAAAATATTCGCAAACTCATTCTTATTCCAATCTTTGAGCCTGATTTTGATTTGTTTCAATATTTTGTGTAATAGAAACATTATTGTCCCCTGGATTTGTAAATCTTCTTTCCACCATTTTTCAATGTTGCTAATAAATTATGGATGGGAGAGCCAGATATTTTCAAACCAAAAAGGTATATTTTTTGGGGTTCCTATACAGGACGCCTCAAGTTGAACAGGCCAATGGTCCGAGCCACCAAAGGGGAGAATCCTTACTGTCATATCAAGGCATGTGAGCATAAGGTCCTATGAGATAATGAATCTTTCTAGCTTTGAGGCAACTTGAGACTCTCCTCCTCTTTTGTTGTTCCAGGTAAAGAGGCCATTACTTGTATCTGTACCAACTAGCTTCATGTTGTTTATAAAATTCTGAACTTCTATAGAGTCTCTATCTAGAGTTCTCGTCCCACCCTTTTTTTCTGACAGGGATTTGATCATGTTAAAGTCACCTCCTAGAATCCATGGTATTCCTGAATGTCTTTCTCTTAGATCCTCTAGAGAAGTAAGCAGTCTAAGTTTGTCATCAGGCTTATCAGGACCATAAACATTTGTGATTAAATAAATTTCCTTGTCTCCCAAAGGTTGAATAACCACTGATAAATAATTCCTAGATGCTTTGGCATCCACTATGCCTATTCTTTGAGGGTTCCAAAATACCTCCTGTTGTTTTGTCTACTTTGACTTCTAGAAATTCATATCTATTAAGCCATTTGCTATGTTTTTCTCTTATTTTTTGAATTGAACATTTAGTTTCCTAGATGAAAATCATGTCTGGTGTTTCTTCTTTCATTCTATTATTAAGATTCCTTTGCTTCCTTTTACTTCCTATACCTCTAATATTCCAAGATGTGAACTTCATTAAGAAAGATTTGTAAAAGAGTAGTTGGTTAGATCTTTCATCTTACCCGAATCTATCATCATTTTTCCACATTCTATCAGTAACTCGTTTTGTTTCTTTCTACCCCTTTTCCTTCCTGGGTTTCTGGGAGTGAGTCCTAAAGTGGTTTTCAAGGTTTTCACCCCTTCGTTGTCCTGTCTCTCGAGGTTTCTTTTAGCTCCCAACCCTTTTGCCTAAGTTCTCCATAGAAACAGCTGTTGCACTCTATTTAACTCCTCTTGAGGTAATGAATCCATACCTTCCATGGTTCCCTGTTTCAAGAATTTTTCCAGATCTAGATGTTCTCTTTCGAGAATATCCTGCAGTTCATGATCCTTCGTTTCCACCTCATTCGGGGTCATTTATTGGTCCATTTCAAGCTCCATGTTCCTCATCGTAGTCTCCTTTTGTTGGTTAATATCCTGTATCTCCTCCATATCTTCTTCCTTATCCTTCTCCCCTGGGCTGT
This sequence comes from Pinus taeda, assembly GCA_000404065.3. NCBI lineage: Eukaryota > Viridiplantae > Streptophyta > Pinopsida > Pinales > Pinaceae > Pinus > Pinus taeda. The sequence continues at coordinate 68,005 of APFE031280934.1, read as the reverse complement.
CCTCCATGGTCTGATTTGCCTTTTCTAACTCCTCTTCTTCTTCTAGTACCTTGTACCTGTTCTAGCTTGTCTGCTTTTCCTCATTGTTGAGTTTTTTTTTGTAACCTTTTCCCTCCTTTAACTTTATTTCCAACCTTGTGAAAGCTATCAGATTCTTTCCTACTATAACTTTACTTCTGCTCTCTGTATTGTTGAGAGGCCAGTCCCTCAATAGATGCCCATGTTCATGGCATTCGTAGCATCTGAAACGAACATGTTCATAATCCACTGCTTGTACCCATTCTTCATCAAAAACTTCCAGGATCACTTCATCCAGTAGAGCTCTAGAGAGATCCATCTCCACACGTATACAGGCGAAGGAAGTGTACTTTCCCCTTCTAGTTGCCTCAGATATTTTAACAAAACACCCTAGTTGTTTCCTATTGCTGATAATGATTCTGGTTGCTAGTAATCTAGTGGTAAGGAGTAGAGTCGTACCCAAACCGGGACCGAAATGAAATTATCGCGCTTCTGGACAAAATTAATCATCCAAGGCCGCATATAGAGGCCTGCAGCTACATAGAAGTAGGGCCCTCCTTCAGACACCCTGTCTTTATCTTCAATGTTAGTGAAAACTACAGTGAAGAAACCCTTTGATCCAAGGTGTAGGTGTATGTCTCCTTTAGGTTTCCAGTGATTTGTAATCCATGCCTGTAGCGCATTCTCCATTGGTCATAACCCCATGAATTTACATATGATAGTGTAAGTCATCATGTGATCCCTATACACCTGCAACACTGGATCCCTTAACACCACTCTAGGTGTGATAGTGGTATTAAGCTTACATGGACCATTTTGTTTTTTGTTTTCTGCCTCCTAATTCTTTTTCTCTTCTTGCTTTCTCCCTCCTATTATTCTGCTCCTGTGAGTCTCCATTGCCTAGTTTCCCTCCTACTAAAAAACCTTTTTCAGCCTCCAGTGGCTTCTTTCTATGGCTAGAGACTATCTAACTATAGGAGGGAGTGGTGCTCCCCCCCTTACGCCCCTCCATGGCCTCCAACACTTGATTATTTATGTAAATCCTATCTCTTACCAGTCCCGTGTCCTTGAATATACATCTGCTCCAACATCCAATAACCTTTGATTTGTTCAGAGAAATCCAAGAACCTTTTCAGGATTCTCAAAAGCTAGAGGATTAGTATAAATATTTAATTCCTCTTCAAATTTACTAGAAGTAGATGGATAAGTACAAAAGAAGATTTAGAATCAAATGGTTTATACTTAGAAAGGGAAATTTTAGGATCTTGTTCACTGTTAGTAGGTTCCAAATGTGAATAAGGAAGTTAAAAAGCCTAAAGTTGATGGACTAGAAGTGTAGTTTGAATATCTACTCCTTTACAAAGGAGTTTTAAAACTTTTGGAGGAAGATCTGATAATTCAGCAGGTGTTGGAGTTGATTGTAAATAGTCATATTGTGAATGTCCTTGAGATAGAACAGAGGTAGAAGTAGCTAAAGAGGCTTCTAGCCTACGCCTAATTGATTCTATTCTAACTAATCTCTCTGGATCTGATAAGGGAGAGAAAATTTCAGGATCTGACTGGATCTGGTATACCTGCGTGAAGCCATAGTTAACCAGTGGGGTCATCAAGTGAATGGTTTTAGCCTACTGGCATATTATTCACTATTAAGAGATAATTATAATCGTTATCCCAAGGAAAAAATGTAAATATTCATTCCCCAGCAATGACGGCAATCTAATGTTGTCCTTTGTAGATATCCTTAGGCTAAGGGACTATGCCAAAGCTTCTAAAATAATGTTTTATATTTATAATGGATGACCAATTCTTAAACTTTTAAAAAGATGTAAACCTTGATTATTTCTGAGAAAATATAAGGGCTTATTCTTCACTCTTCGCAGAATTAAAATTGAAAATGATATGAAAATCAGAAGTAAAGAAGATATATATTTTTTTAAATATTCAAATTAAACATCTAATTCCTTATCTATAGCAAATGCATATAGAAAATTTCTACAACCAAAGAGTACATGTAGAACAGATGACAGAAGGAAACAATTTATTGATTTAGAGGAATTATTTGAAACAAGCAGTTTCAGTTAATTAATATTTTTAATTAATGATAAATTTGCAGGATCCTTCAGACAGATTGATATTCCATCTAATCTTACCTAGAAATGTGTGCTACCTTAAACATTTGTAGAGAAAATATAAAATGATAACATAAATGAATACTAAGGAACTGAGAGAGATATACAAGTTGTTCAAAATGAGTCCATAATCATTCTATTCATCTCCAGAAATAGTTTAGAAAATTACAAGCATGTTTGTTGGTTCGTAACAAGGGTTCAACCCTTTCTTCTTTGAAATAAATAATATATATAGAGTTTGACTTTCTAAAATATCTAAACCGGAATCAAAATTTATTACAAAGTAAAATAACATCCACAAAATTTGGTATTTTACAAAACTAGAACTAAAGATAGTGGATCTGAACTAATTTCGAGAGATGTTGTTGATGACTATAGCTAGAAATTTGTTTCTTCTGATGACTTTCCCTAAAATATTGTTGTATGCTGCTAAAATTATGTTTTCTGCTCCCAAAATTTTGCATTTTTTTCTATTGTAGCAACTGCAACACCCTCCAGGAATTTTGGCCTGCATCCAATTTTAGAGCCTTCCTTTGGTTTTTTCCTTGATGTTTGCAATCACTCATGTTCATCCCTTGAGCCTGTGTTGAGTCTTTGTACCCTCCCCGCTTGACCTTTGAACGAACAACTTTTTGCATGTTGGTCACAATGTCATGCTTGTGGCCATGTTCTAGTTATGCACAAGGTCCCTCTTCATGTGTACAAGTTGCATTTGCTATGTAAACATTTTTCACACTCACACACGAAGTTGTATGCACTGTCACGCAAGTGTTGTCATGGTCGTTTAACGATCTATCACAAGTTTCGCGCTTGTACATCGCACCATCGTTCAATCACACTAATTGTATGTTGTCTCGATGGTTCGAGGCATCTTGTTGCCAACTCATGTTGAGTGTGTGTTCGTGAGGTCATGCATATACAAAGTCACTCATTCACACACTTAGTCATTTTTGTTGGAACTCTATCGAACAGACCACCCTCCAATAGTCGGACCTCCACTGAGATGGATTGTGCAGTTTCATCTTTCAGTGATCATGTATTGTTTCCCATAATTTCACAAAGCTTGAGGCTACCTCCCAAGGAGTCTACACTGCACAATCCTAGAATCAACTCAACTGACTGTCACCTAGAATAGCACAGAAGTTTCCCAGCAAGCCATCTCAACCTGCGCTCCCCATAAGCACATCAACAAAGCCTCCAGCTAGTCAACCAAAGAGTTTGACTGGGAAGTGACCCCGAGCCTCACTCCTCAAAAATTGCACAGAAGCTACCAAGCATGCCCACTTCCTCTGACTGAAGAAACTAGATAGACATGCTAGAAAGACACCCGGTGTCCATCACTACACTACCCTAAAAAATTGAGCAGGTTTTCCAGCCAGTTAGTCGGCCTGCTACTCAACTAGAAAACTGTGTAGTTTTCATGAGAAATATCCCAGCTACCTAGCATCCTGCTCAGCTCAAAAAATATGCAGGGATGTCCAGGAGACTAGCCTCCCACAGCATCTCCCTAGAAAAATTTCACAATTTTGTGAGCAGCCTCCCTCAACCTGTTGTCATCTCCCAGGAGAAATTACGCAGTTTTTGCTGCCAGCTTCCCCCTGATGCCTATACTATCTCCTTGAAAAAATTGTGCACATCTACCCTCCAGCCGAGCTAGATCTCATGAACAGTCACTGCTAATCCAGATTGCCCATCTCAGCCTCCCATTGAACTTTGTGCAATTTTCATGAACAGTGCCCGGAGCCTGGATCCCATCTTGAAATCTTCCTCGTGCAGTTTCAAAGCCTTGTCCTCTCTCCCGATCACCTACATCTGAAAGAAAACGACAATGCACCATGGTAGACAAGGTGATTTCTGGATTTGGTGTCATCTTTTCATGAGTGACTGCACATACAAGTACATGGGCGAGACATGGCGCGACGACGAAGAGGATGAACAAGGAGTGCATGCAAGGAGACTTATTCATGAACAGATGAACACATGAAGCATGCCAAAGGAACACGAACCTCATTATTTGAAGGCAAAGCAGACCACTCTCATGTGATGACAAGTAATAGCTAAGGAAAACCTTTAATAAAATGGCAACTAGGACATCATACCGAATGGGACTCTTACACCAAATGGTGTGAGTTCTAGTTGGGACTTCATACCGAGGAGATCCCTAAATGTTGGTGGGTCTAGCACCGTCAACATTTCTCGTGCTATAAGGAGGGATGCCATTTGTTTATTGTTGAATTTCCTCTCACCTCCACACATCAATCATCTGGTCAAGGAGGTAACTATCCCTCCCTTTCACCTACGCGCAACTATGAAGTTTTTTACTCTTCACCTCCCAGACATGAACACGAAATTTCATATCAGCACCTCCGCTCTATCCATCCCATCACCCATCAGTTCACGAGAGCATTCAGACTGATCCTAGGAATACATCATCTTCTGTATGCATCAAAGAAGCCAGAAACCACTCCCACAAGGGTTTTTGTATCATCGATGGAAGAAGAAGTTCTTGCCACACTTGAAGGTCAGGTAGAAGTTGTTGAGAATAGAGAGGAACCTCAAGTCTTCCAATAGGTAGAATGAGACACCCTCGTGATCTTGGGCTCATTTTATAGTACAGGAGGTGGAGGGGAAGGCAGTGGAGGAGGTGGAGGTGGAGATGAACCAACAACCTCAGCAACATAACCATAAAATTCTGAAGAAGAAGAGGACGACGATGAAGAAGAAGGCATGGATGACTAAAAATTGGAATGGATGAATGAGGGACCGTTGGCTCTCTCAGGTGCTTTACAAAGGATGCCAAAGCATTCAGAGAGAATGATCACAAAGTATGACCCTGAAAGAGAAGCGAAGGTAGAAGATCACTTCGAGAAATTCTACCTACAGTTGCAAACACTCGAGGCATGGTACGATGAAGTCGCATGCAGACTATTCCCATGAATCTTGGATGGTTGCGTAGCAGTATGGTATCACAACCATCTTCTCAACTCCATCCATAACTGGGGTATGTTCAAATGCATATTTCTGGAAAAATTTACTAATGACAAGACGTCGGCCACGTTGCTCAAAGATTTGGGCAGCCTGAAGATGGAGGCGAAAGAAAAGGTAAAGAATTTTAAATAGAGGCTTTTGTGCATATTGAACAAGTTTGGAGTGGACAAGAAACCTCATGACTGCATCACTTTAGATTACTACACATTTGCACTGCCAACCATCATTTCACAGTTTGTCAAGTGAGCTGCGAAACCAAAATTACTACAAAAATTTGAAGAGGTAATAATTGTAAAAAGGACCTACGCGTGATTGGAGTCATCAAGAATGATGATCCAATGAAGGACTCCAGAGACGCGAGCAGGAAGCCCCATGCTATAGTGAGCATGGGTAAGGAAAAGGAAGCAAGTGATATTGAAACCCTTACTCATCTGTCATGAACTTGACAACAGAAGTGTCTGAGCTCAAACAACGAAAAATCGACACGTCTACGAGCGGCCGACTGCTTAGACAAAGACAAGGAATCATGTCATCAAGTAGAAATCGTTTCTCGGCTAAAACTGTGCATAGTTCCAAATCAATGTTCCAATTAGAATAGTTTGTGAACAATTAATTTTTCTCATTTCATCAAGATAAGCACCTCGAGGGGTCTTGTTCAGACTGGAAACGAGTTGCAAGCTTAGTATGCAACCATATACCAAATATAATGAGAATTTCACAGGGCCAACCAAGAGACACAGACATTGACGAATATGTTGCACCTGATGAGACATCAAGCACTGGGTAGGTGATCAACATGTATTAGTGCTCATAAGCACTGCATAAGACAAACACCGAGAAGCAACCCCAAAAGAAAAATGGTCGATACAATCTCAGAATTCAAGGGGGTCCCCCTACAGTTGGGGAAATGAAACAAAGGCTTAAACTATTGAGGAAGGTTGATCCACTAGTCGTCCAAAAATAGAAAACACAGAGCAAGCTCGAGAAGACAATGGCGGACAAGAGTACGTCCAAGAGAAATAAATTGCATAACGCTCCACCGAACAACACAAACACCAATCTCAACCCAGACATCTCAATGATTCTACCCGCTCTAGATTACAATATCATGGAAGACATGAAGAAAGCTCTCACAAATATCAGTTTGTTCGAGTTGGCTAAGATTCAGAGTCAGCGGGATATTTTGATGTGCGCACTAGGGTAGACATATACAAAAAAAGCAACCTCTACTAGCAAGGGAGAAAGCAAATCTCTTGGTTCACTCACAACGGTGCTAAACACACTCCGGATGGAAGAAGAAAACTGTGTTTTCCATCCATTCTTTCTTTCATTTGAAATTTTTAAATGCAATGTTCAAAATTGTTTGGTTGATTCTGGCACATCAACCAAGGTCATGCCACTCTCCATTGCCAAGAATATCAATGTGTAATGGAGTAAGACATCTGCGCAAATCATCCAACTCAATCTGACATGTGTACCATCCATTGGTGAACTTTGGGATGTGATCATCCGACTATATTGTTACGTCTGAGTTCACCAGTGCACAAACATTGTTGTTGTGTACATACCGAAGGCATAGGGCCTGCTACTCAGTAGAGACTAGTCTAGCAAGTTGAAAGGATACTTTGCTACAGACTGGTCACAATTGTGGCTTCTGTATCATGGCAAAAGAAACCAAATATGGGTGTTCTCTGAGAGATACATGAGGCATAACATCACCAACATCAATGGCAAGAATGAACCATTGGCCTTCGCAAAGCTCATGTTTGGCAACTGCCTCTTGGAAACAACACTCGGGTGTTATCTCACATAGCCATATCCAACCCCACCAGACATGCAGTTGGGTCTCCTTCCTTGCCAAACTGATGGAAAGGAAACGTGTAAAACACATTGTAACTAGTAGCACTAGCAGTAGAAGTAGCAGTAACAGTAGTATAAGTAGTGCATGTGCATCGAACAGTCTGTGTACAGATGAGTTGTGGACCATGTACTTTGATGAACTAAAGACACAGGATGGCTCTAGAGTCAGGTGTGTCTTGATCGACCCAAAAAATAAGAAACATTTGATTTTGAGCCACTTTGAGTTCGAGTGCACAAACAACATTCGTGAATACGAAGCATTCATGTTGGGCTTTCAAAAATCCATTAGCCTCAACCTGGTTGTGCTCAAAGTGGTAGCTGATTCGGAAATCATAGTATGTCATGTACGTAACACCATACACTATTTATCACCTCATCTAAAAAGTTACCATCAAGTGGTATGGTAACTGATCTCTAACATCCAAGCATTTAATATACGGTTGTGCCAAGAACGTGTAATGTAGCTACCAATGCTTTAACAAATGCAGTGTTGGGTTATGTTATATTCTTTGCACGACTAGCCCACGTAGTTAACCGAGGGTTAGAAGGGGGGAAGTCACAAGGGGTTTGAGGGGTGTCATCCGGAAAGAGTTATATTTGCGGACAAATCTAACCTCCCTAGGAGTCTAAGACTCTCTAGTGACAAACAAACCAAACAAGAGCTATCCTTCTCTAAATACACATCATTCTACGAGAATTCAAATGTTTTCGATCTTACCTTAGGTCCAACGCTTGTTGTAGCAGTCCAGCCTTGCTGATCCAGATGAGCTCCTCCTTCACTTTCAGACCTGCATACACTAACAAAGCAAACGATTACATAGCATCTGAATATTCATCATAAAACAAAGCATATCTATCACATAGACCAAGGAATACATGAAATAATTCATTAACAAATCATTGAGAAGAATGGACTTATTTGTATTAAATAATCAAAAGGAACCATTACAACCTGAGCCTTGGTGTTGTGCAAGCTCCTCCCAGGGTCCAGCAAGAGATTTCCTCTACTTTGACAAGCTCACCCACTCCCAATATGGCAACAAGGAAGGATAGTGATCTCTCCTCACAAGTCAACAATGGAAGTCCTAATTCCAGCAGCATTTACCCTTTAGAATGTTCAGCTTTCAACCTCCCCTCCTTTGGCCCAATGCCTGTATTTATAGTATTCTAGAGGAGGTTATTCAGTTCCAACATCAATGGGATACTCCCTCCTTTGGATGGGGTAGCTCCTCTCTTGATGGGATAAGCTCCTCTATCATAGGGATGCATGAACCATCTGGAGGCGCTCAATACA
>APFE031280934.1:7052-53115 GCA_000404065.3 Pinus taeda | reverse complement strand
GACTTTCTCTCTCTTTGAAGTTTTGACATGAAGAGCAGAGGTATGGGGCTTGACAAAGAGGACAATGTGGCTATTGATGAGGCCATATAGACTGCAGATAGTCAAGGTGACAAATTTCAGTGTAACAAGGGGTACCCATAACCCCACTCCTTGGGGTCCGGGGTAGCGATTGGGAAAGTTTTGGTTTTGGAACATATGTTAGGTTGGGAGGACCCACCTATGGTTTTGCGCATGATTTTCGCACATGTTTTTGGACGCGATGGTTTTTCGGTCCATGGTTTTGGATGCGATGGTTTTCGGTCCATGGTATTGGATGCTTCGGCATGTATAAATATGTATTGTAACATTGAAAGGAAAATAATGAAAAATCAAGCTGGTATAGTCCCAATTTTGGGATACAGGGGAAAATCTCTGTGTATATGTGTTTTAGGTGTTATGCTCTTGCATTGTTTATTTTATGTGTTTTAGAATTCGTATCCAGGTAATTTTTGTATGGAGTTAAAACCTACAATTGGTATCAGAGCTTTTTTGGCTTCAAGGGGACGCCTTTGTTGCTGAAGGGTTTTGCTCGGGCCTATGGTAGACCCTGTTCAGTGAGAGATCTGTGAGATCGATTCTGTTGGTGAAAGAAGATGGCGAGTAGTGGAAAGATAGAGATCAAGAAATTTAATGGTCAGAGTTTTTATTTGTGGAAACTCAAGATGGAGAATCTGTTGGTGGATAAAGATCAGTGGATCGTGGTAGATTCGGGTACTAAACCAACGAGAGTGTCCAATGAAGAATGGAACAAGTTGGATCGGAAGGCAAAGAGCACAATATGATTGTGTGTCTCAGATTCAGTATTACTGAATGTATTAGGGGAAGCTACAGTGAAGGCTTTGTGGGACAAGTTAGGGACTTTGTACCAATCTAAGTCTCTGGTGAATAAATTGTTCCTATGGGAAAAGTTGTATAACCTAAGGATGAAAGATGAAGACTCGGTGACAGAACATATGAATGCATTTAATACTGTGGTAAGTCAGTTATTATCTATTGATATTAAAATTCCATATGAAGATAAGTGCATCGGTTTGTTGTGTTCTCTACCATATTCGTGGGATAGTCTGGTTATTGCAATAGGTAGTAATGCAACTGCCTTGAAGATTGATGAAATAGTCTCATCCTTGTTGACGAAGGAGATGACACGGAAAAATACAAAGAGCCAGAATGGTGATGCCTTGTTTGTATGAGGACGGTCCCAGAACAGAAACAAAAATAATTCATCGAGTGGGAGATCTAAATCTAGAGGGAGATCTAAATTTCCAGGAAAACCTTTAAAGGTTGTGTGCTAGAAATGCGAAAAGGAAGGGCACTACAAAATGGACTATAAATCTAAAGCTCCTAATAAAGGAAAGGGATCTGATGATGCTCCTTTTGCAGAGGTAAAAACCACCCCAGATGAAGGTGGCAATGTGTACTTGGCTTCTTCAAGTACACATGTAGATCATGAGGCATGGTTGATTGACTCGGGTGCATCCTTTCACTTCATTCCCCATAGCGAGTGGTTCTGTGATTATGAGAAATATGATGGTGATGATGTCTTCTTGAGGGATGATAGGAAGGCTAGAATTTTTGGTCGCAGAAAAGTGAAGTTGAAATTGCAAGGTGGAAGGGTTAGAACAGGTGTTCTACATATTCCTGCATTGGCTAGAAATCTGTGTTCGAGAAGGATACCTGCAAAATGGTTCGAAGAGCACTGGTTTTGATGTGAGGAGTTCAAATTAGAACTCTGTACATGCTGCAAGGTAGCACTGTTATTGATGGGTGCAACAGTTCTGTGGTTCCTGAAAATGGAGTAGAAAATCTAGTGGTCTCTGGAGAGAAGACCATGTTGTGGCATCAAAGGCTTGGACATACTGGAGAGAAGGGCTTTCGAATACTTCATGGTAAAGGTATGGTAGAAGGTATGAGTAATAGCTCTCTGGATTTTGACTTCTGTGAAAATTGTGTATATGGGAAGCAGAATCGGGTGAGTTTCTCCTCTGGTAGTAAGAGGGCGAAACAGATATTAGAGCTTGTGCATAGTGATGTGTTTTGACCTGTGAAGGTTCTGTCATTGCGTAAGTCTGTGTACTATGTATCATTTATAGATGAATTCTCAAGGAATATATGAATATATTTCCTTAAGAAGAAATCTGAAGTCTTTGACAGGTTTAAAGAATTTAAGGCTCTCGTGGAAAATCAGACAGAGAAGAAGATAAAGGTTTTGAGGACAGATAATGATGGAGAGTTTTGCAACAAGTAATTTGAAGAATTATATAAGAAGTGTGGTATAGCATGGCAGAAGACTACTCCATATACACCTCAAAAAAATGGAGTTGCAAAAAGAATGAACAAAACATTGATGGAAAGGGCAAGAAGCATGCTCAGTGGTGCCGGGTTAGGATAGGAATTCTGGGAAGAGGCGGTGGAGACAACATATTACCTGGTCAAAAGATCACCTTCATCGGCGTTGGAGGATAAGACTCCACAAGAGGTATGGACTGGTAAGAAACCCTCTCTTTCACATATAAGGGTATTTGGATGTGATGCATATGTACATGTTCCCAAAGAGAAACGAACCAAGTTGGATAGTTAATCTGAAAAGTGCATCTTTATTTGTTATAAGGATGGTTTAAAGGGTTAGAAGCTTTGGAACCCAGTAACAAGGAAGGTTGTGTACAGCCGAGATGTGGTTTTCAGAGAGGTGAAAGATGTTATTAAACATGAATTCCAACCAAAGGAACCTGAGAAGATAGAGTTTGAGCTAAAGGAGGAATAATTAGACTCTACAGCAGAGGAGGAATCAGAAGATGAAGAGCCACAAACTCCAGCTGTGAGAAGATCAGTTTGAGAAAGAAGGTAGCCAGAAAGTATATTCATCTGCTTCTGTTCAATTTGCTTGTCATTACTGATGAAGGATCCCGAATTGAAGAAAGCAGTGGATTCAGAGGATGGAAAACTCTAGAAAGAGGCCATGGTTGATGAAATGGAATATTTGCACAAAAATGAGGCTTGGGATCTGTTGGAGTTATCGGCTAGAAGGAAACCCATTGGCAGTAAATGGGTGTTCAAAAAGAAGACAAATGCAGAAGGAAAAGTGGAGAAATACAAAGCTCGATTGGTAGAAAAGGCTATTCCCAAGTTACGGGAATTGATTTTGGTGATATTTTTTCTCCTCTTGCCAAGGTAACCTATTAGATTACATTTATCTGTTGCTGCTGCTTTTGATTTTCAGGTGCAACAGATGGATGTGAAGATAGCATTTCTTCATGGGGATCTGGAAGAGGAGATCTACAAAGAGAAACCTGAAGGCTTTGCAGTGAAGGGTAAGAAAGAACTGGTATGCAAGTTAAACAAGTCTCTGTATGGGTTAAAACAGTCACCAAGGATGTGGTATCAGAAATTTGATACATTTATACGGGGACTTGGCTTCACCAAAAGAAAAGCAGATCACTGTGTGTATTTTAAATTAATTGGTGACCGTGTTATTTATCTGGTCGTGTATGTGGATGATATGTTGTTGGTTGGAAATGACAAAGAAATTATCCAGGATTTGAAGACCCAATTGTCCTCCAAATTCGACATGAAAGATCTCGGTGCTGCAAACTATATTTTGGGCATGGAAATTAAAAGAAGAGGAAGCTCTGGTTAAACCAGAGGAAGTATGTTGAGACAATATTGCAGAGGTTTAATATGCAGGATAGTAAATCGGTGAAGGTTCCTATACCTGTAGGTGTGAAGTTATCTGCTGAAAAGTGTCCCAAGACACAAGAAGAGGAAGAGGATATGTCCCGTGTTCCATATGCAAGTGCAGTCGGTAGCCTGATGTATGCAATGGTCTGTACTAGACCAGACATTGCACATGCAGTGGGAGTATTGAGCGGGTTTATGTTAAAACTAAGGAAGGAGCACTTGACAGTAGTGAAGCGGGTTTTCAGGTATTTGCATGGCACTAGTGATTATGGTTTGTGCTACCAAGGAAGACCAGAATTGGCAGAGTGTTGGATATTCATGGCTTTGTTGATGCAGGCTGGGCTAGATATCTGGATCAGAGAAGATCTACAAGTGGGTATGTGTTTAACCTATTTGGAGGTGTAGTCAGTTGGATGAGTAAGAAACAATCTGCAGTGGCACTATCAACTACAGAGGCAGAATACATGGCAGCCACTCATGCAAGCAAGGAAGTATTTTGGTTGCAAATATTGTGTACAAGTATGGGGTTAGTACAGGAAGCTATAAGGATAGACTGTGATAGCCAAAGTGCAATTTTCTTGGCAAAGAACCTTGCATATCATTTAAAGACAAAGCACATCAATGTTCAATATCACTTTGTGAGGGATATGATAGAAGACAATAAGATGTTGTTGGTAAAGGTGGACACTTTGAAGAATACTATAGATACATTGACAAAATCTATGAGCTCTGAGAAGTTCTCTTGGTGTAGAGAAACAATGGGCGTTACAATGTTGGATAAATGACTAATCTCTCTTGTGGCCCCCTGTGGAAAGAAAACAACAAGTGGGAGAATGTTGGGTTGTGTTATACTCTTTCCACGACCAGCCCACGTAGTTAACCGGGGGGTAGAGGGGGGCAGGTCACAGGGGGTTTGAGGGGTACCCGTAACCCCACTCTATGTGGTCCAGGGCAGCACCCAGGAAAATTTTGGTTTTGGAACATATGTTAGGTTGGGCGGACCCGCCCATGGTTTTGCACGTGATTTTCACACATGTTTTTGGACACGATGATATTTCGGTCCATGGTTTTGGAAGCGATGGTTTTCGGTCCATGGTATTGGATGATTCAGCATGTATAAATATGTATTGTAACATTGGAAGGAAAATAATCAAAAATCAAGTTGGTAGTCTTGGTTTTGGGATCCAGGGGAAATCTCTATGTATATTTGTTTTATGTGTTATGCTCGTGTTTTATAATTCGTGTGCAAGTAATTTTTGTATGGGGTTAAAACCTACATGCAACTCCTAGGATGTCACTTCTTAGGGATAGATTTACTGTTGAAATTCTCATATGCCCTCTATCCCTAATAACATAACTAATCTATGTTTTTTTATGATGATAAACAAATAATTAATTTCATGGCCAACGTTGATGTCTTCAAAGACGTAGCGATAGACGAACACGAGCACGCGCAGTCTCTGCAAGTTGGGGCTAATGACAAGAAAGAAAACCTCATCCCCAAGGGTGTGGTATCTTTGAAAGAGCTCTATGACTTTAAGAACCGCTTTCAGCGGCCAAGGAACAACAAAACCCATAGCTCCACCAAGATACACGAATAGATAAACCAAGGAACAGAAAAATATCCGAAGTCTGTCAATATCAATACGTGTTGCACACAGTAGGAGCAGAACGCCTTTGTACGCTTGTTCAAACAATACTGAGATGTGTTCGCATGGTCATATGATGATCTGAAAACTTATGACACACGAATCATCCATCTTGTCATTCCAATTAAGGAAGGGGTCAAGTTGTTTCAGTAGAAGCTGAGGAAAGTCCATTCGTCACTTGAACCCCTCATACAAAAAGAGTTGACCAAGCTATTGGATGCATGGATCATATACAGAGTTCATCATTCCACATGGGTTTCCAACTTTGTTCCTGTACACAAGAAGTCCAGGGAGATCCGCTTGTGCGTTGATTTCAAAACTTGAACCGTGCCTCAGACAAAGACAATTACCCCATGTCATCTATGGATCATATTTTACAGAAAGTATCTAGGGTAGAAATGTTTTCCTTACTTGATGTGTTTTTAGGATATAATTAGGTCCTAGTACTGGAACCTAATCAACTCAAAACTACCTTTCGTACCAAGTGGGGTACGTTTGCATATAGACGAATGTCATTTGGGCCTGTGAATGCAGGTGCAACCTTTCAGTATGCCACGGAGATTGCCTTTCATGGACTCATCGGGTAGAGCGTAGTGGTGTACCTCGATGACGTGACTATGTTTTCCAGAAAACAGACAGACCACATAGACCACCTGAAGAAACTCTTTGAGTGACACCGGAAATATGGGATTTCCTTGAATCCAAAAAAGAGCGTATTTGCAGTGTCTGAGGGGAACCTCCTTGGACACATCATTTCCAGAAGCGGGATCAATTTTGATCCAGACCGGGTTCGTACCATTACACAGATCCCTCACCCAGACAACAAGAAATCAATGCAATCCTTCTTGGGAAAGATAAACTTTCTCCGGAAGTGTTATATGGAATTTGTATCTATGGATAAACGCATTTTCCCTAGGTGGGTAGCCACACCTAGAAGAACAGAAAGAAAGTAGTTTAACCTTTTCCTATAGCAGATATATGAGATGAAGGAACTTACTTGTAGTCTTTCGTTTCCTTAGTCCCCTTTGAATCGCTTCCGTCTTTCCCACTTGAACTAAACCTGCTCAATTTGTACCTGTATCATTAGAAACAAAAACAGCAAATGATCAAAGCATACATGATCTATCTATTATAAAATAATGAAATTGAAGACATTGAAACACATAATCATCATAGATATGAATAATAATATGAGAAAAGGAATAAACTCTTTATTAATGTAGAAGGAAGAGTATCACCCAATACAGTTCGATCTTGTGCCACTCCTCTAGCTTCAGTCCAACCCTCACCACATCAAAAGCACACCATTCCAGCAGCATAACATTGCTTGACATGAACTCAATTCTCAAACCAACAGAATTTCCTTACAAACTTCAGATTCTAGCCCCCTTGATCACTATGATGAGTGCTCAATTTATAGGAAACAGAGGTGGTTTTTTCATAAATGAGGGTATTTAATGGCCTTTTAAACTTGGAGTTAGATTCCATGGAGCAAGGGATGAGAGGATAGGAGGTTAACAGATCCTTATCATATCCAATTTCAAGCTCATAAGAGGCGATAAGAGATGGGATCCTTCTAGAATCATCTAGAGTCAAGGAATATTCCCATAACCCTATGCAAATTTCGCTCAATCTCGCCCAACACAGGTCAAAGAGGGCCTAAGTGCACTGCAATGTAGACCATAGTGGTCTTGTGTGCTCTGCAGTGTAGTTACCCTTGACCAAGGCTGCGCTGGTGTCCCAAGGAGGCATTTCAGGAAGGCTTCAATCCATGAAACTTTCATAGAAGGAAGCATTCAATGAGTTGACTTGTTGATCCAGGTGGATATTGGTGGCCACCCGCCAAGTCCACTTGGACCTCCACCATTGTTTCTTTCAATTTTTTAGTTTCCTTAGTAGTAGTATAGTTTACTATTTTTAGCAGTTTTTTGGGTCCTAAAATTCCGGAGCTATTTTGAGGCCCTAAACAACGTTTTTTGCGAAATCTACAACTAGTGATTTTCTATCTAAAATCATCTTTTCTGTCATATTCCTCGGAGAGATATTTTCAACTGGTTATCATGCGCATCAAATGGAGATAATATGACCAAGTCGCGACCCTAAGAAGTTGGTTTTCCAACTTCCCCCAATGGGGCCCATAAACTCTTGGTGTTACATCTCCTCGGGTTAGGGTTTTGGTTTTTTATGGTTTTCTCTTATTTTTCAATAATAGAAAGGCCCTTGAGCCTCATTGTAAGACAGCTTAGAGGCATGTATATGCCACATCTCTTCTCAAAGAGAAGCTACCATTGCCCTAGCTAGTTTATTTCCATTTTTGTTTGTAAGCATATTTCAATATTTCACATTAATGAAATGAAGCATTATTTTCACTGCATCTTTGTGTTTATGGTTATCTATGTAATTTTTTGCGTTTTTGTTTAAATATAGATCAGTGGTATCAAAGCGGTCTACTTTTTCTCTGTTTTTATTTGCATGTCCCCAACGAGGTTGGGATATAAGGATTTGGGACTTGAACTGGTCGAACCTTTGCAAGACCAGCCTTGTAAACCCCAATGGCCTCCCATGGTGGATGAAAAGAAAGACAAGGGGGAAGGAGATCCTACCAAAATCTTTCTTGAAGAAGCTCTCAAGTGACAAAGGAATGCGATGATGGACAACTTTCCCAGATCCTTCAGCGGCTACCCAGGGGCAACACATCAGCTTCCAACAGATTTCTATAAATGCCACAGCGTTTAAGGTACAAGATAATTTTTAAATCCTCATATTCGAGGGTCAAATAGACGCAAATTCCGTAGATAAATGGTTAAATCTACTGAAGGGTTATTTTTCTGTTCATGATTTTTCCAGTCGAGAAAAGATTATTTTTGTTCTTCTCAAAGCAGCCACCCACGTCAAGGACTGGTGGGAAACCTAGTGCGAGTAGAAGGATGAAAGTACAGGCTCACTATTTTCAGCCACACCCACCTGGAATTCATTCTGGGATGCCATCAAGGAGAAATACTACCCTGTCAAAAGCTATGAGGATCAATACATAAAGTGCACCACACTGCGGCAGGGAAGTGACCAAGACGTACAGGAGTTTACCAATATTTTCCATACCCTTCACACAATGTTGGGTATCAAGGATTTGGAGCAGCATTTGGTACACAAATATTGTGGTTTCTTGAACAAGTACATCCATGAAGAATTAGAATTCCTAAAAATCTCCTCGGTCGAGCAAAATCTTAAACAGAAGAAGCGAGACTTTGGATCTGCAAATCTGAAGCAAGGAAAAGATGCCCCCAACCCACAGAATAAAGGACAAAGCCAAGGCAGGGCAGCCCAAGACAACCCACCAAAGCTGCAAGCAAAGAATAGTGTCGTGAAGCCGAAAAAGGACATGGGAAAGTGGTGTGAGTTCCATAAGAGCTTCACTCACAACACAAGTGAGTGTCGGGCCAAGAAATCACTCGTGGCTGAGCTAAAGGTTTCAGAATCAAATGCATGTTCTGACTCTGAGTCAGAACCCAACAAGGGCAATGACAAAGGGAAGAAAATTATCGATGAATTGCTCAATGCCACCATTTCCACCACAAATATCTAGAAGGAGGAACCCAAAGATTCAGAGGAGGAGGAGCGTCTCTTCCACTCCCAAATGTGGGT
This sequence comes from Pinus taeda, assembly GCA_000404065.3. Taxonomy (NCBI): domain Eukaryota; kingdom Viridiplantae; phylum Streptophyta; class Pinopsida; order Pinales; family Pinaceae; genus Pinus; species Pinus taeda. The sequence continues at coordinate 44,110 of APFE031280934.1, read as the reverse complement.
AAAGTGCTCCCCGCTATAGTTCATTGTCGAAAGTGAGAGCCAAAAGAATCTCATTTCAGCAGAGGTTGTGAAGCAGCTAAGCTTACCAACCACAGCACATCCACAACCATACACCATCGGGTGGCTTCACCAAGGGTGGGATCTTCACATGAGCTAGCAGTGTCGCCTTCCATACAACATCAAGCCCTTCACTGATGAGGTATTGTGTGACATTGCTTCCCTGGAAGTTTGTGATGTATTATTAGGACAACCATACTTGTGGAAGTGACATGTTGTATATGAATCAAGGCCTCGTGTTGTTATTGTTACTTTGGGAAATAATTTGTACAAGATACCAAAGGTAGCACCACCTACTGCCATCTTTTTGGTTACTACAAAACAATGCAGTAAGCTCATTTCCAAAACCAGGAAAAAATTTTTCCTGATGATACACACTCAAGGAAAGAAGAAGACAGTGGCCATGACCTCCAGACACGGCCCCTCCGCATGACAACTACAGATGGACAAGGTCATGAAGGAGTATGAGGACATCTTCAACTCCCTTGCAGGGGTTCCTCTACACTGTCAGGTCAAGCATTCCATCGATCTAACCCCAAGTGCACCGCTTCCCAATGGGCCAATCTATCGGTGCTCATTCTGGAGAATGATGAAATCAAGAGCTAGATTCAAGAGCTACTATAGAAATTTCACATCCATCCGAGTTCATCACCTTGTGGGAGCTTGATCATGTTGGTGTAGAAGAAGGATGTGACTTGGAGACTCTGTATTGACTATCAGGCATTGAACAAGATCACTGACCATAATAGGTACCTGATCCCACGTATTGATGACCTCCTAGATCAACTAAAGGGGGAAAAATATTTCAGCAAAATCGATTTGAAGTCAGGATATCACCAGGTACCAATCGAAACCTCCAATGTGTGGAATATTACCTTCAAAGCCAAGGAGGGCCTTTTTGAATGGTTGGTTATGCCTTTCAAATTGACAAATGCTCATGAAAACTTTGAGGCTAATGGATGACATCCTATGGCCATTCACCCACTCATTTGTAGTGGTATACTTGGATGAAATCCTGATCTTTAGCCAAAGTTGGGAAGAGCACCTCCACCACATCCGACAGGTTCTCAAAACACTGCGGCAACACAAGTTATGTGCCAATTTGGAGAAATGCACTTTTGGCATGACCCAGGTTCAGTATCTGGGATAGATTATTAATGAACAAGGTGTTCATGTGGATCCAGCCAAGGTCCAAGTCATTCAGGATTGGCCATCTCCAACTACTCTGACAACACTCTTTATCTTTCTAGGTCTTGCCAACTTCTACCACAGGTTCGTGTTGGGATTTTCTCATATCACTTGGCCCCTGAGTCAAGTCACCAAGGGAGGAGCGAAAGCAAAATTCTTTTGGTCTAAATATCAACCAAAGGCATTCACAGAGTTGAAATATCGCCTCTACGCAGCACCAGTGCTCACATTAGTAGACTTGCAACAACCATTTGAGGTTGAGACAGATGCCTCTAACTATGCTATTGGGGCAGTCCTTACTCAACACAGGCATCTAGTGGCATATCACAATGAGACACTTTTAGACACAATCAAGAAGTATCCCTCTTATGATGACAAAGAGATGTATTCCATTTTGCAGGCCTGTCGACAATGGAGGCATTACATTTTGGGGAAGGAAATGGTCATCCACACAGACCATCGGCCCCTATAGTTCATACAAACCCAAGAGAAATTGCAGAATGATCGCCATCAGAATTGGTCCACATACCTGCAACATTTCCATTTGAATATTAAGTATAAGAAGGGAAGCACCAATAATGTTGTATATTGCCTCAGTCGACCACCGATCATGGCATTGACCACCGTGCTCAAATCTTGTGGGCACGAGACTTCTGATTGGCCACTTCTCTACAAAAGTGACCCAGAATTTGGCAACACATATCAGATACTCTTGGAGGGTCTACATGTTCCATATTTTTACCTCCACGATGCCCTGTTATGCCACCTGGGTCACCTTTGTGTTCCTTCAAGCGAGCGTGCCAATATGATTTGGGAAGAACACTACAATCGGGCTTCTGGTCATTTTAGGGTCGAGAAAATGGTGGCAGTGCTAAAAAAGTATTTCTATTGGCCAAATCTTCGACAGGATGTTGAGAATTACATCAGATCAAGCACTGCCTGTGCCATTGCATACCAACCATGAAGAAGCAAGGCCTCTATACCCCATTGCCTACCCCAATTTGACCTTGGGAATCCCTCTCCATCGATTACATGCCAGGCCTTCCTTCCATTAAGCATGGAAACGACTATGTTTTTGTGGTCATCGACAGGGTCTCGAAGATGACCATTATGGCGGCCTGCAAGAAGAATATCACAGCAAAAGCCATTGCTAAACTCTTATCTGAACGAGTGTGGGTACACTTTGGGATCCCACAGTCTACTTTCTCAGATCAGGACAGCAAGTTCCTCAGTACATTTTGGTCCAGTCTCTGGTCGATGTTGGACACCAAACTCACTAAGTCCGCAACCTTCCTTCCTCAAACTGATGGCCAGATAGAGGTTGTCAATAGGATGATCGTACACATTTTGCGCATGTACAACTCAAAGAATCCACGAACATGGGATGAGAGCCTCCCCTATGTTCAGCACATCTACAACTGGGCTCTCCATAGCTAGACTAGCCACAACCCTTTTCAGGTGGGCTTGGGATTCTAGCCACTATGTCCCATTGATGTGGCCATGCCATTTGCAACTACTCATGTAGATTCAGCTCATGTCCAGTCCGAAATAGAAAAGGAAAATAGCTTCATTGAGCACATCCAACATATTCTCCAGCAAGTCCATGACATTCTGGAGAAATCAAATGCCAAGTACAAGCAGCGACTCGATCAACATCGGGTGCAACACAAGTTTCAGGTGGGCGAAAAAATCTGGTTGCATTTGCAAAAGCAATGCCTTACCAGAGCCTATCGGAAACTTAGACCACTCCAATATGGTCCTTACACCAATACCAAGGCTATGGGAGACAATGCATTTGAGCTCAGAATTCCCCTATTCCTTCGAGTACACCCAGTGTTCAATGTGGACTGCCTTCGGCCATACTTCCCACCATTACTAGACACATCTGACATTGCAGAACAGCGCACGCTCACAAAGTTAAATCCAAAATGCATGGAACAAGCTGCAACTGATTAGATTATTGACACACATATCAAGCACACTCGCCAGTAGAATATCCAACTGTATCGAGTTGTGAAAGCAGACCAACTCCTTCACTAGGGCAAGTGGCTCACTAGGGACCAAGTTCACCTAGAGTTTCCTCATCTCATGGAGGACCTCAATGCAATGGGGACCATTTCTTCCTAAGGGGGGAGGAATGATCCAGGTGGATATTGTTGGCCACCCGCCAAGTCCACTTGGACCTCCACCATTGTTTCTTTCAGTTCTTTAGTTTCCTTAATTCTAGCACAGTTTACTATTTTTAGCAATTTTTCGGGTCCTAAACTTTCGGAGCCGTTTTGAGGCCCTAAACGAAGTTTTTTGGGAAATCTACCACCAACATTTTTCTATCTACAGTCATATTTTTCTTCATATTCCTCGGAGAGATCTTTCCAATAGGTTATCATGCGCATCAAACGGAGATAATATGACCAAGTGGCGACCCTGAGAAGTTGGTTGTCCAACTTCCCCTAATGGGGCCCATAAACTCTTGGTGTTACATCTCCTCGGGTTAGAGTTTTGGTTGTTTAGGGTTTTATCTTATTGTTTAATAATAATTAGGCCCTTGAGCCTCATTGTAAGGCAGTTTAGAGGCATGTTACTACCACATTTCTTCTCAGAGATAAGCTACCATTGCCCTAGCTGGTTTATTTCCATTTTTGTTTGTAAGCATATTTCAGTATTTCACATTAATGAAATGAAGCATTATTTCTACTGCATCTTTGTGTTTATGGTTATCTCTATAATTTGTTTCGTTCTTGTTTAAATATGGATCAATGGTATCAGATCGGTCTACTTTTTCTCCATTTTTCTTTGCATGTCCCCAACGAGGTCGAGATATAAGGAGTTAGGGCTTGAACTGGTCGAACCTTTGCAAGACCAGCCTCGCAAATCCCGACGACCTCCCATGGCGGATGAAAAGAAAGATGAGGGGCCAGGAGATCCTATGAAAATCTTGGTCAAAGAAGCTCTCGAGTGACAAAGGAATGCGATGATGGACAACTTTTCCCAGATCCTTTAGTGGCCACCCAGGGATGATGCATCGGCTTCCAACAGCTACTTTTGAAATGCCACACTAATTAAGGTACAAGTTAATTTTGAAATCCCCATGTTCGACGGTCAGATAGACGCAGATTCTGTCGATAAATGGTTAAATCTGCTAGAGGGTTACTTTTTTGTTCATATTTTTCCAGTCGAGAAAATATTATTTTTTCTCTTCTCAAAGTAGCCCCCCATGTCAAGCACTGGTGGGAAACCTACTGCGAGCAGAAGGATAAAAGTATAGGCTCACTATTTTCAGTTGCACCCACCTAGAATCCATTCTGAGATGCCATCAAGGAGCAGTGCTACCCTGTCGAAAGCTATGAGGATCAATACATAAAGTGGACCATGCTGCGGTAGGGAAGGGACCGAGACATATAGGAGTTTACCAATATTTTCCATACCCTTCACAAAAAGTTGGGTATCAAGGACTCAAAGCAGCATTTGGTACTCAAATATTGTGGTTGCCTACACAAGTACATCCAGGAAGAAATAGAATTCCTGAAAATCTCCTCGCTCGGCACGGCATACCGATATGCCGTCAAGGTCAAGCAAAAATTTAAACAGAAGAATCGAGACTTTAAATCTATGAATCTAAAGCAAGGGACAGGTGCCACCAAACTGCAGAACAAAGTACAAATCCAAGGCGGGGTAGCCCAAGACAAACTGCCAAAGCTGCAAGCAAAGAACAATGCCACGAAGCTGAAAAAGGACACAGGAAAGTGGTGTGAGTTCCATAAGAGCTACACTCACAACACATGTGAGTGTCAGGCCAAGCAGTCACTAGTGGCTAAGCTAAAGGTTTCAGAATCAAATGCATGTTCTGACTCTAAGTCAGAACCCGACAAGCGGAATGAAAAAGGGAAGCATATTATCAATGTGGAGCCCAATGCCATTGTTGCCACCATGATGATCCAAAAGAAGGAACCTGAAGATCCAGAGGAGGAGGAGCATCTCTTCCACTCCAAAATGTGGGTAAAGGGCTTCCCGCTACAATTCATTGTCGACAGCGGGAGCCAAAAGAACCTCATTTCAGTAGAGGTCGTGAAGAAGCTAAGCTTACCAACCATAGCACATCCACAACTGTACACCATCAGGTGGCTTCACCAAGGACAGGATCTTCGCGTGAGCCAGCAGTGTTGCCTTGCATACAACATCAAGCCCTTCACTGATGAGGTATTGTGTGACATTGCTCCCTTGGAAGTTTGTGATGTATTATTAGGACAACCATACTTGGGGAAGAGACATGTTGCATATGAATCAAGGCCCCATGTTGTTATTGTTACTTTGGGAAATAAGTTGTACAGGATACCGGAGGTAGCACTGTCTATCGCCATCTCATTGGCTACTGCAAAACAATGCAGTAAGCTCATTTCCAAAACTAGGAAATTTGTTTTCCTGATGATACACCCTCAAGGAAAGAAGAAGACGGTGGCCATGACCTCCAAACAGGGCTACTCCGCACGACAACTACAGATGGACAAGGTCGTGAAGGAGTATGAGGACATCTTCACCTCCCCCGTAGGGGTTCCTCTACACTGTCAGGTCAAGCATTCCAACGATCTGATCCCAGGTGCACTGCTACCCAATGGGCTAATCTATTAGTGCTCTGTTCTGGAGAACGATTAAATCAAGAGGCAGATTCAAGAGCTGCTACAGAAAGGTCACATCCATCCGAGTTCATCGCCCTGTGGGAGACTAATCGTGTTAGTACAGAAGAAGGATGGGACTTGGAGAATCTGCATTTACTATCGGGCGCTGAATAAGATCATTGTCCATAATAGATACCTGATCCCACTGATTGATGACCTCCTGGACCAACTGAAGGGGGGAAAATATTTCAGCAGGATCGATTTGAAGTAAGGATATCACTAGGTACCAATTGAACCCTCTGATGTGTGGAAGACTGCCTTCAAAGCCAAGGAGGACCTTTTTGAACGGTTGGTTATGCCTTTCGGATTGAAAAATGCTCCTGCAACCTTCATGAGGTTAATGGGTGACATCCTGCAACCATTCACCAAATAATTTGCAGTGGTATACTAGGATGACATCCTGATCTTCAGCCATAATTGGGAAGAGCACCTCCACCACATCCGACAGGTTCTCCAAACACTACGGCAACACAAGTTATGTGCCAATTTGGAGAAATGCACTTTTGGCATGACCCAGGTTTAGTATCTGGGATAGATTATTGATGAACAAGGGATGCATGTGGATCCAGGCAAGGTCCAATTCATTTGGGATTGGCCATCTCCAACTACTCTGATAGAGATGCATACCTTTCTAGGTCTTGCCAACTTCTACGGCAAGTTCATGTTGGGATTTTCTCATATCACTTGGCCCTTGAGTCAAGTTACCAAGGGAGGAGCGAAAGCAAAATTCTTTTGGTCTCAATCTCAACAAAAGGCATTCACAAATTTGAAAGAACGCCTCTGCTCGGCACCAATGCTTGCATTACTAGACTTGCAACAACCATTCGAGGTTGAGACAGATGCCTCTAACTATGCTATTGGGGCAGTCCTTACTCAACACGGGCATCCAGTGGCATATCACAGTGAGACACTTTCTGACACAGTCCGGAAGTATCCCGCTTATGACAAAGAGATGTATTCCATTATGTAGGCCTATTGATAGTGGAAGCATTACATTTTGGGGAAGGAAACAGTTACTCACATAGACCACCGACCCCTGCAGTTAATATAGAGCCAAGGGAAATTGCAGAATGATCACCATCAGAAGTGGTCCACATACCTGCAACAGTTCCATTTGAATATCAAGTATAAGAAGGGAAGCACCAATAATGTCCCAGATTGCCTTAGTCGACCACCAATCATGGCATTAACCACCGTGCTCAACTCTTGTGGGCACAAGACTTCTAATTGGCCACTTCTCTACAAAAGCAACCTAGAATTTGGCCAAACATACCAGACACTCTTGGAGGGTCAGCATGTTCCAATTTTCACCTCTAGGATGCCCTATTATGCCACCTAGGTCACCTTTTTGTTCCTTCAAGCGAGCGTGCCAAGATGATTTGGGAAGCACACTATAGTTGGGTTGCTGGTCATTTCGGGGTCGAGAAAATGGTGGCAGTACTACATAAGTATTTCTTTTGGCCAAATCTTCGACAGGATGTTAGGAAGTACATCAAATCATTCACTGCCTACATCACTGCCAAACTGGCCATGAAGAAGCAAGGCCTCTATACCCTGCTGACTACCCCAAGTCAACTTGGGAGTCCATCTCTATGGATTACATGTCTGGCCTTCCTTCCACTACGCATGGAAACAACAGTGCTTTTGCGATCGTTGACAGGTTCTCAAAGATGGCCATTATGGTGGCCTGCAAGAAGAATATCACAGCAGAATCCACTACTAAACTCTTCCTTGAATGAGTGTGGGTACACTTTGGGATCCCACAGTCTATCATCTCAAATTGGGATAGCAGGTTCCTTAGTACATTTTGGTCTAGTCTCTAGTCGATGCTAGAAACCAAACTTACTAAGTCCACAGCCTTCCATCCTCAAACTGATGGCCAAATAGAGGTTACCAATAGGATGATACGAGAGCCTCCCCTATATTAAGCATAGCTACAACCGGGCTCTCTGTAGCTCGATTGGCCACAACCCTTTTTCGGTGGCCTTGGGATTCCAGCCACTATGTCCCATTGATGTGGCCATGCCATTTGCAGCTACTCACGCAGATCCGGCTCATGTCCAGTCCGAAACAGATAAGTCAAACAGCTTCATTGAGCACATCAAACATATTCGTTAGCAGGTCCATGACATTCTGGAGAAATTGAGTGCCAAGTACAAGCAACGACACAATCAACATCGGGTGCCACATAAGTTTCAGGTGGGCGAAAAATTCTGGCTGCATTTGCAAAAGGAACGTCTTACTGAAGCCTATCAGAAACTTAGCATGTGGGAGACAATGCATTTGAGCTTAGCATTCCCCCATTCCTTGGCCTACACCCAGTGTTCAATGTGGACCACCTTCGGCCATACTTCCCACCATTACTAGACACATCCGAGATTGCAAAACAACTCACACCCACAGAGTTAAATAGAGATTGCATGGAACAAGCTGCAAGTGATCGAATCATGGACACATAGATCAACCACACTTGCCAGCAAATATCCAACTATATTGAATTGTCAAAACAAGCCAACTCCTTCACTAAGGAAAGTGGCTCACCAGGGACCAAGTTTAGCAGAGGTTTCCTCCTCTCATGGAGGACCTCAATGCAATGGGGACCACGACTTCCTAATGGGGGAGGAATGATCCAGTTGAATATTGGTAGCCACTAGCCAAGTCTACTCGAACCTCCACCATTGTTTCTTTCAGTTACTTAGTTTCCTTAATTGTAGCACAGTTTACTATTTTTAGCAGTTTTTCATGTCCTGAACTTCTGGAGCCATTTTGAGGCCCTAAACGACGTTTTTTGGGAAGTCTACAATCAGTAATTTATTGTGGAAAGTTGTCTTTTTCTTCGTAGTCCTCGAAGAGATCTTTCCAATGGGTTATCATGTGCATCAAACGGAGATAATATGACCAAGTCGAGACCCCAGGATGTTGGCTATCCAACTTCCCCCAATGGGGCCCATAAACTCTTGATGTTACATCTCCTCAAGTTAGGGTTTTGGTTGTTTAGGGTTTTCTCTTATTTTTCAATAATAAAAATGCCCTTGAGTCTCATTGTAAGACAGTTCAGAAGCATGTAGCTACCACATCTCTTCTCAGAGATAAGCTACCATTGCCCTAGCTAGTTTATTTCCAGTTCTATTTGTAAGCATATTTCAGTATTTCACATTAATGAAATGAAGCATTATTTCCGCTGCATATTTGTGTTTATGGTTATCTCTGTAATTTTTTGTGTTCCTGTTTAAATCTGAATCAGTGATATCAAAGCGGCCTGCTTTTTCTCTGTTTTTCTTTGCATGTCCCCAATGAGGTCAAGATATAAGGAGTTAGGGATTGAACTATTCAAACCTTTGCAAGACCAGCCTCGCAAATCCCGACGGCCTCCCATGGCGGATGAAAAGAAAGACAAGGGGGTAGGAGATCCTATCAAAATATTGCTCGAAGAAGCTCTTAAGTGAAAAAGGAATGCGATGATGGACAACTTTGCCCAGATCCTTCAACGGCTACCCAGCGGTGACGCATCGGCTTCCAACAGCTACTTTGGAAATGCCACACCATTTAAGGTCAAATTTAATTTTGAAATCCCCATATTCAAGGGTCAAATAGACGCAGATTCCGTCGATAAATGGTTAAATCTGCTAGAGGGTTATTTTTTGTTCATGATTTTTCCAGTCGAGAAAAGATTATTTTCGCTCCTCTCAAAGCAACCCCCCATGTCAAGGACTGGTGGGAAACCTACTGTGAGCAGAAGGATGAAAGTACAGGCTCACTATTTTCATCCTCACCCACCTAGAATTCATTCCGAGATGCAATCAAGGAGTAGTACTACCTTGTCGGGAGCTATGAGAATCAATACATAATGCGGACCACGTTGCGACAGGGAAGGGACCAAGATGTACATGAGTTTACCAATATTTTCCATACCCTTCACACAAAGTTGGGTATCAAGGATTCAGAGTAGCATTTGGTACGCAAATACTGTGGTTACCTGCACAACTACATCTAGGAAGAAATATAATTCCTGAACATCTCCTCGCTCGGCACGACATACTGATATGCCGTCAAGGTCAAGAAAAAGTTTAAATAGAAGAAGTGAGGCTTTGGATCTATGGATCTTCAAATGAAAAACTATGCTTGGATTCGTTTACATGTCCCCATCATGATGACTCGATTCTAGGTGCATGCCCCCCAAGCTTCATTGCATTCACCTAATTAGACTACTCATGGCTATCAAGTGGATGGAATGAAGGCTCATTTATGAGATCAAGTGAAAGACTCGACTGGGACTTTACGAGATCTAATCAAAGACTTGAATTGGAACTTTGCTCGAGGGGACCTTTTTTCATTTTTTAATGAGCTTAACACAAGACAAGGAACTTTGCGCAGATTCCCTGTTTCATTTTTTAACGAGCTTGACACAAGACAAGGAAATATGCTCTGGGACCTATTTTTTTTTTAATGAGGTCGACACAATAAAAGAACTATCCTGATGACCCTTGTTTCATTTTTTAACGAGCTTGACACAAGATAAAGAACTATGCTCATACCCTTTGTTTCTTTTTTTAACATGGTTGACACAAGGCTAGGAACTATCCTGATATTCCTTGTTTCATTTTTGAATGATCTTGACACAAGACAAGGAACTATTCTCATACCCTTTGTTTCATTTTTTAATGAGGTTGACACAAGACTAGGAACTATCCTCATATTCCTTGTTTCATTTTTTAACGAGCTTGACACAATACGAGAAACTATACGCAGATTCCTTGATCACGACCCATAAGATATCATGACTTCCAAGAGGTTCTCATCAGATGGGAGAACAATTCTCTAGAAGGGATACGTAGCAAGGAATCCATTAGAGAGATTTGGTTCCAATGCCCCCAGTACATAATGAACAACATCACGGAATTGATCATTAGTTGATGTAGGCATGGAACGGATTGCCACATAAATGACCCATGGTGGGAAAGATACCATTGAGACAAAAGGACCATTTAGGGAAGATGGTTGACTGGAAGGCATCTTTCGACTAGGAAATGAAAGCTGGTCAATGGTGACAATTCTGCCTTCATGCGAGAAACACATCACTCGAAAGAGTGTTGAAACAATAGTTACCATGTCATAAACATAATCGCGCACAAGAAGTAAATTGTAATCTAAAGGGCCTGGGACTACCATCACATTGAGATAAACATTTTTTCCTCCAAAAGTAATAGGTAACTGAGGAAGGATCCCTAATGGTTGACTGGTTCCTCTGTTAAAAGCCAACAAATATTGGGTAACAGCCACAAGTGGCAGCGAACCGAGTGCCTGCCAAGCAGTGTAGGAAAGGATACTCACAGATGCACCTTCATCTATAATAGTGCCAGATACAATCATATTATAAACATGTACTATGATCTGGAAAGGAACATAAGAAGGAAGACAACATCCTACCAATCGATTCCAATCAAAAGAAGTGACCAGACTACTTGGAGGGGGTATTATAAGAATGGGAGGATTACCCCCTTGAGTTACAAGAATGGGAGGATTTTATTCCTATCTTAATGGAATAGGAGGGTTGCCTCCAAGCTCATTGGAATCTAAAGAAATAAAAAGAACCTGAGTGGTATCATACTCACTCTCTATGGGAAAGGTACAATTAACTGAAGTTGAAATCAGGTCAATTGTTTCCTTGACCTATGATTGGTTAGATATAGACTTATGGGATTCACATTTAGAGAGAGTGGGTTTGGTCGATAGTTGATTTGCGTCAATCAATTTGTCAACTAGTGAAGGATTAACGGAGAGTCTCTGGTAACTAGATGGAAGTCGCTGCGGAGAAGCAGGATGGTTATCCAACACTTTTTGGGCTTCATCCAAATAGGGACAAAAGTGAATGGGGTGATTCCCTTCACATAACCTACGAGGAAACTTAACTTTACCCTTCTTTCCATGAACTTTGCTACCACCAGTTGATGGTGTGTCACCAGCATGATCTCCAGAAGTTGATGACACATGATGATGTGAATGAGTAGACCATTCTTCCAAGATCTGAGGAATACCAGAAAAATTTCAAAGAATATTTTCTCTCGTACAAAGTTTGCAAGGATATCGAAGTTTGTGAGGCTTATCGGACGGTTTCTCATCAGAAGTTGCATTCGAAGCAATGGTTGCTTGGTTTCCCCCTGCTGAATTTTCTTCTTCTTCTTCTTCTTCCCTTTCAACTTCTTCTTCCCTTTCTTCTTCTTCTTAGCCAACTGGTTACTAGTGCTAATACTTTCACCAGGCGAAGAGGAAGAAGGGGAGGAAGAAACAACCGATGAAGAAGGTAAAGGATCAACTTTAGGATCAACTAGAGGTTGATTTTTTCCAGGTGGAGGAGTATTTGATTGCGGAGAAATAACGACATTTTGAACCAAGGAGGTTGAAAACAACCATACTGGCAAGCCAATATTAAATCACGGAAGGAACAATGTAGCCATATAAGGAGCAACAATATTTCCAAAAGGAGGAAAAGGACTGGGATTCCCATCAAAAGGAATTCCTTGACCGGTTGACTCTAAAGTTGTTTCCATATGTTTCAACCTAATATCAACTAAGAAGTGACATGGAGGATGTTATCTATGGTCAATTAATTTATTTTCATCAAAAATAACATAACAAAACAAAAGAGGCATAATCTAGGCAAAAGGATTACCAAGTAACTGTGAACTGCAATATACTGCCTCAGTAAACCAAGGACTTAACATACGTGCATGCAATCTCCCCGAATGTTATTTTTGGTGTATCACAGTGTACAAGGTGGCCGAATCAATTACCTATGGATGGATAGAAACCTAATGTATTCCTCCCAAATACACCCGAAAGTACGTGAAGGCCCAATCCGTGTTAGCGCTACCTAATGTGAAACCACACAGCAAGAGCATTCCTTTATACTTTTCATACTATAACACCGCCCTATATACCCAAAGGTACGTGGATGAGCTACGATATACCTACGTACATGGAATGAGGTATCACAGTTGGAACGTATCACAGACAATTAACGACAGTTGCTATGTTTTACGACGTCAGAACATGTCTCTATACTAGAACCTCTAAATGTTATTCATTAGGTGACAATGCTCCATTAGGTTAATTGAGATAACTTTTAATTTGATCTTGATTAAGAGTTTGTCTTCCAGGTTCACCGCGTGATGTCTTTGAAATTCCTAGAATACAACTATGATGAGAAACATTATTTTCATTTAATTTGAACAACGAAACCCTTAACTACAAGGGATAGAGCAATCAGAATGTTTAATCAAAGAGCATAGAGCACATCTAATGCAATTTCCTTATACTTTTCCTACAAGCACACACAAACCTCTAAATGCATAATGTAAGTTTTTCTTTTCAATTCCCTTAATGTTTAGATGAACAAAGGGAAAATAAATGCACATACAATCAATGAATACTTTTCACAAGAAACAAAGACTTTACAACAGTTCCTTTTTGAAAGAAATGAAGGCTTTAGGACACTTCCTTTTCAGAAAATATTGATCATCAATAAGCTAACTTTGGCAATGAATTGATAATGATAAAAAAATCATTTAAGAAACACTAAACAATCAAGGCCAAAGTAGAGCTAGGAGGAGAATACAACTTGATTTCAGAATCACAAGAATCATTGATCTTTCAGCAAACAACAATAGAAGCAACTTTGGAAAAATCAAACCAGAGGTGGGCTTTTTAGCCTAAGAGGGAATAGCACAGGCTAGAGTGGGAGAGACTGCCCTGCAAATCACTATCTCTAAGCCAAGGTTGCACTGCAGTCACTACAAGAAAAAAGGTCATTGGTGAGGGTCATGCCTTTGATGGACCTTTAAGGTCTGTCACCAATGTCACATATGGTGATGGTCTTTAAAAAAATGTTTTTGTAAGTGTATATAGTGATGATCCTTTAAGGTTTGTCACCAAAGCCATTTTCAATGACACTTTTGGTGAGGGTCATTAGAGGCTCGTCACTAATTCTCTCTTTGGTGACACTTTTGGTGAGGGTCATTTGTTATAGACATATTTAGGCACTGCAACCCCAATCATATATGTCCATAAACCGAGGGCTTCTAAGTCCCTAAAAGTGTTGTTTCACACCCTAAAGGAACAAGGTCAACTGATTACGTCATCTCCCAGAAGTTCTCCATGAAAAACTGCTCAGAACTGGTCAAAACTAGACCATACAGACTGCTTAGTGCTAAGAGTGCGATGCATCTCACCTGCCACATGTAAAAAGTGTGATGCATACTGAAAATCCCTTCTGTAGGGTGTGATGGGCGAGAGTAGACAAATGGCAGAGACATTTTGCAAGGTGGATGATCATGGAATCTTCCAGAAACTTCTTATGTGACACTTGCCTCTCTGAATTCACCCAGGGATGAGTAAGAGATCATGAATCTCCAAGTGGAACCAAGAACTATCAAAGAGAGGACACTAATCAAAATCCTAGAAGTTGACTCACCCCCCTACAAACATCTATATATGGATCCCTCATCCCAGATATCTAGAGGCTGGAATCTTGTATTTTGTAAAGAAGTGTTGTTGGTTTCTTGGTGGAATATCATAGTGATGGGTGATCTAAGCTTTTCATGAGGTGAATAAGGGCTTTCATGATGGGAGGATGACGCTAGGTCAGATCAATGGGTTGTAATCCTCTCTTCTAATCTTTCTATTAATAAAGTCATTCAAGTTTTTCTCCACATTCTTGTATGTTTGATGATATATGCGTTTGTGTGGTCAATATATATCTGGTCCTATATTGTTTATGATTGTAGATCTTTGTGCTTCGATAGTATTATGCTTCTTTGACTTTACAAGTGCTCTTTCAAACGGGACAACCAAGGAAGGAGCGGCAAAGATCTGTCAGAGGGGAGAGGAAACAAGCAAGGAATCAAGCAAAAGACTGAGGTTGGTACTCTGCTTCTCTCCTATCTACTTCTCATAAAGGAAAACAAAAGTAACTTTAGTTTGTTTGTTTCTAAGATAGCTACCTATCTTAGTGGGACTAGCAACTCTGAGTGGACACTAGATTTCCCGATAACATCGTTAACGGCCCATCACTAATTCTCTCTTTGGTGAAACTTCTAGTGACGATATTTTATTGAGTGTCACTAATGATCTTCTTTGTTACTTTTGGTGACGATCAATAAATATTCGTCACAAGCATGAAGCGTCATCAAAAAATCATTGGAATTATCAATGATGGACGGTCTTTAAAAAAATGTTGTTGTAAGTGTATATAGTGATGGTCCTTTAAGGTTTTTCACCAAAGCCATTTTCATTGACACTTTTGGTGAGGGCTGTTAAAAGCCCGTAATTAATTCTCTCTTTGGTGACACTTTTGGTGAGGGTCGTTAAAGGCCCAATACTAATTCTCTCTTTTGAAAAACTTCTAGTGACGATGTTGGGTAGCAGAAGCCCCACGTAACGGTCATGGGACATGAAGACCAAAATTTTGGGAAAAGATTCCACGAGAAGCGCGGAGTGAGATTTGTAATAGGTTGAAGTCAAAGGGTAGTCCACTAAAAAATAATGTAAAGAAATGTAAGATGAGTCGGATCACCCATGGATCACGATCCATGGAAAGGTATAAATAGAGCGAGGCTCTATGGGTAGAGGTAGCTAAGTTTGGTTGTATGATCTTAGATCTATAATGTAATGGGTTTTTGAGGAGAACAATCTGTAAGCGTCTGTAAGTCCGAGTCAAGGGTTTGGGTAGTGGATAGAGGCTCTAAAGTTGTGTGCGCAGAGGCCTCGAAGAGTCCGCAGCTGTGTGCGCGAACCCCTACAAGTGAGTGCATGAGGTGGATTTGGATGTATTGGTGAAGAAAGTAAATAAAGATAAGTTGCTTTGGTAATTCTATGTTAAATATGAAGTATCACGAATCTAGCTTTTTGTACGGTTATTATCACTGTTTGATCTATGTGCATATTTTGAATACATGTGAATATGCATTTACTCTAAGTGTGCACGTTGGATAAATGTTTGCTTAAAGATGTCCCTAAGTAATACTTCATCAAATAGATGAGATCTGTAAATGGCGCGCTAATAACTAGTAAATATTATTCTAGGTTCGGATCTGCACGAAACAGGGCAGTGCGACGTTGCGGAACGGTGCGTGAAACCTCCAGATCACATCTAGACATCCCAAGGGTGCGGAAACCTAGTTCTAGCACCCTCCCCTGCTACCTTGGGTGAGACCTCAGTTCGTGCTCCACGGACTATTGCCGAAAGGGCCAATAGCTACGAGATTTGTTTGGCTAAATAATTCTTTCGAACCTGAGTCGAGCCCATATAAGCCAACAAATGGTTATGTTGCCTTGACCAGGATATGCCTAAGGGGTGTCTGGTGTGGGAACATTGGAACCCTACAAAGAAGGAGATTGAAGAGTGGTGGGATCTGAAATTCCATGAATTCACAGTTCAGGAAAATAGAAATCCACGGATACCGGAGTTGGACTAGTTGGACCGCTATATATACACAGATATTCACAAAGTCTTCTTCACAACATTTCTGGTAGAGCTATACGAGTGGATCGCGAGGCTAGCTGACAGCCTGGGAAGCTGCAGATTGGACCAGCCTACTATGTGGACCCTGGAACTAGTGCGTAGGCTAGAAGCCACAGAAGATAAAATCGCGCGCGTAGTAGATCATTTGTTGAATCAGGTAATAGGAGGATTTATTATTGAGTTCACGATAGATACAAATGTGAGCTATAGTGAAGCAGAAAGGTGGTTTCTTCAAAGACCTCAGGGTAGGTATATCAAATCATTGAATACTTGGATTAAGATGTTGTTGTGTGCAAAACAGATTATGCACGTTTATTGATGTCTGGAGCAATGCGGATCGGAAGAGGTTACCGCGGAACGGGAGGAGTAGAGAATAGTCCTTTAGCTTCTATTTCCCGAGAAAGCAAGGAGGAACTCGCGAGGTTCTCACCAGGTAGTGTGGTCTAGTTGATCAGGGAGTGCTTCCCACTAATACCACCTCCGTCCATGCCACCCCCCGCATCGCCTTCATCAAATCCGTCCACACCAATCCCAACCCCACCCCCAACCCCGCCACCACCAAAATTCAGGATGGCGAGTGCAGTCCAACTACCGACATTTAAAGGGATAGGAAATGAGGAACCGAGCCAGTTCTGATTTGTGATAAGGTTTGTATGGGATGCTCAGGGCATCATAGATGATAACATCAAGAAGGCTACCTTAGTTAGCACGCTACAAGACCACGCATTGACCTGGTACATGAAATATTCAAGTATTCATCCAAATGAAGGAATGACAGCAATCCAGGAGGCACTAAAAAAGGAATTTGGGCGACCCAAGTCAGAAGCACAGTCAATTATTGGGTTCAAGGACATTGTAATGTTGCCTGGTGAAACCCCATGGGATTTATATCAGAGGTTTAAAAGCACCATCCGCGAGGCCAATATGACACTGACGGATGCACAGCACCATGGTTGGTTTGTCGCATTGTTGACGCCATACCTGAGATCGGCTCTGTCACAACAAAAGATCTCAACCCAAGCTGAAGTGCTGGAAGCTGCAATGCGGCTGCATGAAACCCTAATATAGGACCCAGGGTTGGGAGTTCAACAAATCCAATCGCAAATACAAAACTTATGTCTGGAGATACAAAGCTTGAAATAGGGATAGGCGCCTAGGGCAGAGGTACGGGAAGAAGTATGGTGTATCAAATGTAAGGGACCGGGCCATGATAAGGACCACTATCCGACTAGAGGTACAAGCTGGGCCAAGTATGGTGCTCGCACCCTGGTGCGCAATCTGTGAGGTGGGAGGAAAGCATGCCATGGACAATTGTCACCTATTGCCAAGCTAAAGAGAACCCCCTCCTCAAGAATTATTTTGTAACTTCTACAGAATGGCGGACCACGAGGAAAGAAATTGTCGCAGTTACCAAATGTTGATGGATCGAACACCTACTTATAGGATGCACACAGAGGTGCACGGGCAGGATCCCACCACACCATTTGCATGGGGAGGATACCAGGGATGCAAACAGGACCACGGAGGCATGGGACCTGGACGGGGACGAGGGCAATTAATTTGCTACAATTATGGAGGGCCGGGGCATTACGCACGGGATTGCATGAACCCGACCAAAGCCTGTTGTCCTTACTATTACCAATTTGACCACGAAGCAGTCGATTTCCCCACATTGATTGCTCAGATGCGAGAAAAGGGGGTGCTTCTGGCCAACCCCACTTAGAACGTCCAGATTATGAAGGTTGAACCTCGTGCAAAGTAGCCAGAGACGGATGCATGGGTCCGTAAGGCCCCCCTGAAACAACCAGACTTTAACTTGGAGCATCTGAAGGAAACCTTTATGGAAGCCAAGAAAAGATTCGCGGAAGCTTCTACATCGGAAAGTAAGGATCAATTAGGATCAAAGAAGGATACATCTGTGCTAACCACCTTTTTGGAAACATACATGAACTTACTCGGGGATTCTAAAGCGGTAAAGGGGCTACAGGAATTGATAACTCGGTGCGCAGGAGTAGATGAACTACGAATGATCCGAAAATTAGGTAAACATGCTTTCCACACTAGGCGGGAAATGCAACTAACTGTCTAGATCGAAGACTATGAGATGGATTAGGTCATCTTAGATTTGGGGTCCGATGCGAATGTTTTACCAAAGTAGACTTGGGAACACATGTGCAGGCCTCCACTACAATGGTCGCCGATTCAATTACGGATGGCTAACCAACAGAAGATTCTACCCAACGGACGCCTGCACGGAGTTACAGGAGACATCGATGGTGCCAGAACCCAGACCGATTTTGAGATAATAAAAATTGTGGATGATAGTAACCCATATCCTGCATTGTTAGGGATAGATTGGGCAATGGATATGAATGTAATTATCAACCTCAAGAAACGAAAATTGATATTCGAAAAGAAAGATCTCCGTGTGGTGGTCCCATTGGGCCCCACAGAAGGGGTGCGATATATTGAGCCTGTGCACAACGAAGACAGCGATGGAGAGTTGGATTGTATCTACCAGATTACAACGCAAGATCAGGATAGGTTCAGCCCAACAGCGGATGGTCCACTATCATGGGACCGTGATAGTTCTTGTACGTCGGACTTAGATGAAGAGGTTGAACGATGGCATAACCGACTGCATGAAGTAACCATGCTCAATTGTAATCAGATGGTGACAATAGGAGCAAAGGAACAACCAGAAGTATCCCTGAAACCATCCCATGCAACTGCTACTTCCCAACAGGGTGTAACCCCGAAGCTGCGAACGACAGGGCACAGATGTCAAAGGAAGGCGCGAGTTTGACCAGAAGAGCAAAACAAAGTAAGCGTTCCTCGCCAGTAGGCTACAGGTGTCTAAGGTGTGGACATCCACCCAACTTAGAAATAGGAGCCCGAAGCCACCCCAAAATTCCGATGCCCAAGCGATTGATGCCAAGGTTAGCAGGAGCTCAGGGAAGTTGCGAATACCATAGGTTTGTTCGGCCTGTAATAGACAACAGAAGGAAGCTCAGAAAAGACAAAGTGGTTGTGGGTTCTTCAACACTAGTAAACTGTAGTTATAGCCAAAGAAGCAAAGCGCGCTACGAAGTAGCGCACCCCAAGCACACGATGCGACCCTGCTATCATGGTTGCGCCCATACTCACAGAAGAACATAAACCCCAAACCAATGACCCAGATGCTTCAGAGATTCTCGCAACCTGGGCTAGCAGGGACAGTTCAAACTCACACCAAAGGTGTGAGCACCTAACTAACAATAGAAACTACAGTCTCAGTGCCTCCAGCAGTTGAAAGAAGGTGTGGGACTATAAACTAGTCTACAAAAAACCATCGTGGAAAAAGGATTATTTACCAAATTAGGCAATACCCAAGTTCACAGCTATGCCCCAAGGATAGCGCTACCATGGGGAAAAGTCAAAATATGACCATTAGCCACATTGGCCCTGACACGAAGGTCCGATCACGTCAGAAAGGAGTGGGCGGCGGGACATTAAGATGAAAGTTCTGAACGAGATATGCAAAGATCTACCAACATGATGCTACTAATGAACTGAAAATAGAGGGAAGGAATTTTTTCAAATCTCATAGTTTGTGGTCGGCACTAGATTTTTGGCACCTTGAACTAGTAAAAGGCAGCAAGTACGCAGCTAGCAGGCACTCCATGAGTACTATGGCAAGAACCCGAGCACGGGTTGCAGAAGAAATGCAGCTGAATCAAGAAGAGCTCGAGGATGTGACTCAAGTTCCTGAAGTTCCTAAGTCCCCACATACCCCGCAACCCAGGAAAAATAAGCAGAATATGGGAAGAGGCTGGGCCTCCCCAAGATTCAACAAACGCTTAGTTGTTGACAAAGGAAAAGAAGTAACCACCGAACCTGCTGAGGAGGATGATGATCTGCAATACCTAATAAACCAGATTGACGCACAAGTAGAGGAAGAAGAACCTATGTTCCAGCTTCCATTGTTACCCCCATATCTTTCTCCATGGACTGGGATGACCAGGATATCGAAAGACGTAGATGCTGCGAAAACTACGTTGCAGAGCCCGCTTCTTCCGGACGATATAAGGTTCGAAGGGTTGCCAATGGGGCGCGTTCCAAGCATCAAATTCGAAGATTGGGAACTTGCAGACAGCGACAAGTTCCTCGAACTAGTCGAAGACAAGTTATTGCCGCATACGTGGTCATTAGGTGTGGAGAGGGCGGGGCTACTAAATCTCAGGCGGATACCTCACTATCACTGCACGACCATCACCATATTTGTGATCCGACAACTACTATGTCTCATCCATGATGGATATCTCTAGTTGGAAAAACTGATCCCGATCACAGCCAACCTAATCCATCATATTACACACCTGCCGCTTAAAGGGAATAACCCAGCAGACATAACAGGAACCAGTAGCAAGGGAGGCCTCATCGAAATAGTGAAGGAGAAGTCCCATCTGGATAAAGGAAAGCAGGGGTATGTCATACCAAGCATCAGCGACCGTCCAGTATGATTCGCCACTCAACTACTAGCCAGTAAACTCATGTGAAAATGTTGTGTGGATGAGGTACCAGCCCCTGTCATCGCATTGGCAGGGTAGTGTGACGAGGGGGTTAAGTTCAATTAGGCACAGTTTTTATGCGACGAATTTCGGACCAACTGTCAAAAAGCACAGGACAAGGGTAAGACCTTTCATTATGCATGGTTTCTCTTATCAATCCTTATGGATACAGGTGAATTGTCGCAGGAGAGCCATTTTCCCCGCATTGAGGATAACCTACCCAAAGCAATGCGGTATTCGCTCTGGGCTACAAAGGATGTAGCAATGGTTTCTATCATCCAGGTGTTTTGGACCTCCATGGAAGGGAAGATACGAATGCGGATTACTCGAAGACCGTACATGACCCCATGATCTACAATAACTTTCAAAGCACTGTCGAGTTCAAAGCAAACATGCATCACGTGTATATCCGCGCACGAAAGGATCTAGAGCGATCTTGGGTCACACTCCCGTTCCTTGAAACAGATGATGCCATTTACGTGGTATTGGCAACATGGCCTCTGAAATGGTGTGCCCCAGACAAGGTCGTTATCGAAAGATTGGCCGTACAACAACAGAAGAAGGAACGCCAGCAGCGACTCACTCAACTTGCAGAAAAAACACATCAAGAACAACAAGCCACTTCGCAGCAGGAAGCTACCACGAGCCCGATAACAACGGGGAATCAGGGAGATCAGGGAATGGATTTGGAACAGGACCCACAACAAGCAATGGAGATACAAGACCACCTTAAGCGGTCACGCACCAAGGAATAACGGAGCACCCAGAAAAATTCCAAAACCGCGAAGGCTCTAGAAAACGAATTCATGGACAGTAGCCAGCCCACAAGCAATGTTACCACCAACGCGTTGCCCAAACTACTCACTATGCAAACCATTTTGTTGGGGGAGATCAGAGCAAAGTTATAGGCCTTACACGAGTGACCCCCAGGCTGGGTCACCCGCGAACCCACAGACGACACAGCCGTCGCGGAACAGATGGTCAGCACACACATGCTACACATCCTCCCATTACCAGCAGATGTTGTTCGAGCCACAGCCATAGGTGACGAAGGTAGTTGGGAATTAAATCTAGTCATCTTGTCTAGAGAAATACTATACCTACTGTAAGAGGGAGTAACTCAAGAGTTTTGAGCCAGGGAAGGTCGTGCTTTCCACATCTTGACAGAGCAGAAGGCAAAGATAGAACAGATCACTCTCTAGCATGAGTGCCTAGCTACACGGTACCGAGTGGTAGAACAAGCAGTGATAGAGGCGTGTAGCACGGTACTCGAGCTAGCTATCCCCTGGGACCTCCCACCAGCGACCAAGATTCAGCACATGGCAACCGGCTTTCGCACAGCCCAGGCAGAGGCTGCAAGAAACCAGGAGGAACTAACGTTAAGGGTTACAGAGCTCCATCTTAAGGCCGGGCCTCCCACACCCCCAGCCGATCGAGAACGTCGTCACGGAAAAGTTGTAGCTAGACTAGAAATGATGAGTAATGTTGTTCATGAATGCTCAAGACTACTCGGTCAGTCGCTCGGGATACTGACCTCCCTCCTAGAGGACCCAACCATACAGCAAGCAGAAACCGAGGTGTGCAAGCTACAACAGGCTTATGACACCGCCTGCGGGGCTGCACAAACGGTCACTATCACATAGCAGTTGGCCAAAATGAAAGAGGCCCAGGCTCTCAAAGCCCAAATTGACACGGTGGGGCAATAGGAGGCAGTACTTAAAGAACGTATCCAACCCTAGATCGATGAAGCATTTAGAAAATCTACAACCATTGAAGGCAAGGTAACGTAGATGTAGGCAATATGTGTGATGGAGCAGGCAGCTGCAAGTGATAGGGATGCCTCAGTGGCTCACTTGGAAAAGGTACAGAGGCTCACAGTTGAATTTGTTGCAGAGACCGGCGAGATGCAAAAGTTGCTGACTGACCTCTATGCAAAGATTCCTGCACCATATGAGTGACTCGAGATGAGTCACAATGATTGTGTTCGCGGATTGTTGGGTAGCAGAAGCCCCGCCTAACGGTCATGGGACACGAAGACCAAAATTTTGGGAAAAGATTCCGCGAGAAACACGAAGCGTGATTTGTAATAGGTTGAAGTCAAAGTGTAGTCCGCCCAAAAATAATGTAAAGAAATATAAGATGAGTCGGCCCGCCCATGGATCACGGACCATGGAAAGGTATAAATAGGGTGAGGCTCTATGGGTAGAGGTAGCTAAGTTGGGTTGTATGATCTTAGATCTATAATGTAATGGGTTTTTGAGGAGAACAATTTGTAAGCGTCTGTAAGTCCAATTCAAGGGTTTGGGTAGTGGATAGAGGCTCTGAAGTTGTTTGCGCAAAGGCCTGGAAGAGTCCGCAGCTATGTGCGCAGACCCCTGTAGCTGAGTGCACAGGGTAGATCTAGATGTATTGGTGAAGAAAGTAAATAAAGATAATTTGTTTTGGTAATTCTGTGTTAAATATGAAGTATCACGAATCTAGATTTTTTTACGATTATTATCACTGTTTGATCTATGCGCATATTTTGAATACATGTGAATATGTGTTTACTCTAAGTGTGCAAGCTGGATAAATCTGATAAATGTTTTCTTAAATACCCTCCTAAGTAATACTTCATCAAATAGATTAGATCTGTAAACAACGCGCTAATAACTAGTAAAGATTATTCTGGGTTCGGATCTGCGCGAAACAAGGCAGTGTGACGTTGTAAAATGGTGTGCGAAACCTCCAGATCACATCTAGACATCCCAAGGGTGCGGAAACCTAGTTCTAGCACCCTCCCCTGCTACCTCGAGTGAGACCTCAATTCGCGCTCTGTGAACTGTTACCGAAAGGACCGATAGCTGCGGGATTTGTTTGGCTAAATAATTCTTCCGAACGTGGGTCAGGCCCATATAAGCCAACAGACGATATTTTATTGACCCTCACCAATGCTCTTTTTGGTTACTTTTAGTGATGATAAAAAAATGTTCGTCATCATTGATCATTCCAATGATTTTTTCATGATGCTATGTACCTATAAATATATTTTTTGTCAAAATATAACGATTTAAGACCATTGTTGTGGAGTCTTTTTCATTATGTTTCCAAGGTCATAGTGGTTATAATATTCAGTCAATTTGTTGAAACGTAATTAGTGTGTATCATTTCCCTCAAGTCATAACAATATAGTTTTCCTATGAGTCAACACATGATTCATCTCTATTAGGTTTATTATTAAGAAAATTTCCTTTAAATAAAGTTCCACTAGTGTGTGTAGGAACTATAT
Source organism: Pinus taeda (assembly GCA_000404065.3). Taxonomy (NCBI): domain Eukaryota; kingdom Viridiplantae; phylum Streptophyta; class Pinopsida; order Pinales; family Pinaceae; genus Pinus; species Pinus taeda. The sequence goes on along the minus strand of APFE031280934.1, from coordinate 19,855 downwards.
TATTTAATACATAATCAAGCTTTGTCAATTCTATTAATGAGAGAGACCTAACACTTCTCAACACTCATGGAACACCTTAAAATGCTTTAGAACAGTACACTAACATTCCTTGGCACCTCGCATGTCTTGGAACATCTTTGTACCTGGAACATCTGTGTACCTAGAACATCTTGCCATTAGTAGGATGCCCAAGCACATGTTGGCATGCCCTAGCATAGCACTCCCCTATCATGTGTTGGCATGCCCTGTAGTCCCTAGCATGCCCTAGAACACCTTGGCATAATATTGCATTGAAAAACATTAGCACTTGGCACACATTGGCACTTGGCATGTATTGGAACATATTATTAGTGTGCCTAGCGTGCCCTTTTGAAAAACATAAAGTCCCAACTTATTAACCCTGTTATGTGTTCATTTCCTTGCATTTTAGCTTGGTTATTCCTTTTGTTTCCTTGAAACTCCTTGACGTTGGCATACTCTGGCACCCTGCACATCCTATCATGTCTTAGCACTTGGCATGCCTTGGCACTATTTGGCACATGTTAGCACACCCTGGAACTACCTAGCACACTCTAGCACTTCTTAACATTCCCTGATATTACCTGGCATGCCTTACCCATGCTTAGCATACCTTGTCACTCCCTCCTTGGCATGAAAGCTAGCACTCATTGACACTCCTCGACACACCCTCATATTCATTCACTTCCATGCATTTTTACCTAGTTCTCCCTTGTCTTTTCCTAGTACTCCCTAAAACTCAACATGCATTGGCACTCTCTAGCACACCTTAGCACTCTTTGATATGCTCTGCCACTTCATAGCATGCATCGCACTCCCTGACGCACATTGGTACTTGGCACATGTTGGCACTTGGGAAATCTTATAAGCATATTTGGCATGCGTTGAGATGACTTGGCATGCTTTGGCATTGTTTAATATTAAATTTATTTGAGATCAATTATTGGAAACTAGATGAGAAGAAACAGAGGAATATTTAGCACTTAGAATGCATTGACACTAGGCACTTTGCACCTATTAGCACATAGTGTTGGTGTGCCTAGCATGCCCCTCATGTAAAAGGTAAATTGATGACTTATTGACCCTATTATGTGCTCATTTCCTTGTAGTTTAACTTGTTCCTCCCTTTTGTTGCCTTGACAGTCCCTAGCTTGCATTGTCACACCCTTGTACATCTTTGCATGCCTTAGCACTTGGCACATCTTAGCTTGTTTTACATGTCTTCATACTATCTGGCACATGTTAGCATGACTTAGCATTCCATAACACACCTTGGCAGTCATGACATCATAAATAGCATTGCATTTTTCCATGACTTGGGAACCTTACATTCACTAGAACACCTTAGCACTCCCTAGTTGTCATGCCCTCTATTATCCTCCACAATGTTCTAGGCTGATGAGGATATCGACAGAGGTAACCACAAACCAAGATTTTAGTTTGGTAGCTAGCCCTACCAAACCAAAGAGGGCTCTCTCTATGAAATCATGGCCAAGAGATGACTGGAATGTAAAGGATTTTAGGTTAGATAGATACGCTCAGGTGGGTTTTGGAAAATTTAGGCTCATCATGTTTGCTTGATGACCCCACCTCCACGGGTTGTACTGACATGGTTTGGTGTTGGCTTGGTGAAGTGGTTATATGCGTTATCAAGGCTTCCTCAATGAACGTTTCCCGTGCCATGTTCGTTTCTTTCAACTAATGGAGTATTATAACCTTTATCAGGCTATGGTGAAAGAGGCTAGGATAATGCACTTTTCCTTTCAATTGCACCCTTTCATACATTTTGGTTAGGCTCGTATACAGGTAACTGGACAAATTTAGAGACTTAGGAGCTGTAAAGTGCATGAGCAGTCTTACGTGGTATTGATATAGACTAGAAAATATGCCATAACATGTGAAGAACTTCATGACAAACTTCATCAATGGTGCATATCTCTCCAACAATTATTTGAATGGGAAAACATGTGAGTGAGCTCCTTTGTATTTTGATTTCAAGTAGGGTTTGTACTCTTTTAGGTCTAGGTTCATGCCTTTGAACCAGTTTTCTCCATGTTTTGGTATGCCTGTAGCTTGGGGGATTGCATCCACTGAGAACATGAAATCAGTCCCCGCAATGGTGACCTTGTCTTCCTTAAATTTTGAGGGAAAATATACTGATGAGATGCTCATGGAAACCTACTTCTTGCACTCTTTGAGAAAACCCTAAACAATTGACATCTTCAAAGCATTTCATGAAAAATGGGGAGGAGGTGATTTCATTGCAATTAGAGGGCTCAAACATTAGTATCTTTCCCCCCTTAGTATCTTTAGACCAAAATAATTGATGTTATTATAGCTAGGTTCCTTTGGGCTAGGCCTAAATCCACAAATAAGATCATTTTGGTCTATTTAGAGGTGGTTGCGAGACATGAGAAGGATTGAGGGTGGGGTATAAAGGACACATAATGTTTTAGTAAGACTTTAATTGCCAAGAATTTATGGGAAAAATTCCAAGGCAAAGGTATTTGGTAATAGGTTATTAAAGAGAAATATCTAAAAAATAGATAGCTTAAGGAATGGATTAAAGAGGCGGCTCCAAAGAAGAAGGTGGCATCTTATATATGGCAAAGCACGATGAGAAACAAATATCGTCTACTATGAAATCTGAAATGGGAGGTCGGAAGGGGGAATAGGATAGCAATAGGACTAGATGATATAAAAGGAGTCGAGGGAATACATACTCTTTCTATTCACATCCTTGAACATTTACATAAGAAAAGGCTTTACTTTATGAACTAAATATCTTATGATTGAGGATCTTATTCTATTACAAGTTATTGGCTTAATGCATTTTAACTCGGATTTCCAAAGGACCTATCTGTTCAATGGGCACATTTCACAACACAGTTAAGTCTAATAGGTTTAAAACTCACTGAGAAGAAATAAATGCTAAAATGGGAAGGTGTTATGTATAATGAGAAGATCTCGGTTAAAGAGATTTAAAAACATATTTATCATGGACGTGGCTTGAATGATAATGATTTTTGGTTTAATAACACATGGAGATGGGATATACCTCTCAAATTAAAACGTTTTATGTGGCTGGTGGTCCACAATAATATTTTATCTTGGGATAGTATCCATAAAAAGGGCTTTCAGGATCTTGGAAGATGCTCTTTATGAAAAGAAGATTTAGAAGACATGGAACATCTATTTCTAACATGTCCTTTTGCGATATCGGTATGGAGTGGGGTTCTTCAAACACTTAAGATACATGTAATCTAGAACATGGTTTCAATTTAGAGATGCCTCACTCAATGGTTTGAAGGTTTCAACACATATCGTTCCCTGCCTTTCTATATTTTGTGGGGCATATGGAGAAGCAGGAATGAGAATATTTTTTAACAAACAGAACCAGATACTAGAGACACCTATTTAAAGATCTTTGCATATTTTATGGAGATATGGCTAATGAAGGAGGAACAACCTAGAAGATGTTTTCAACTCATGGAGCTGTGGTCATACTTTTTTTTTTTTTTTATGGACCATCCACCAATGGAGTTTGTGGAAGTGGGACACATTTGGTTTTGAAGCCAAAAAACACCTTCCATTTCAGTTTGTATAGTGGCACCGAGTCAAATAATAGAGTTGAGCTAATCATACTCTTGGGAGCTCTTCTATATGCTAAATGGCTTGGAATTGAATATTTACCTGTGTTTGGAGATTCCAATATGATCCCAGATTGGGTATAATTGAGAACAAAATTTGGACCACCTTCCCTTACTTTTTGGATGCAATGCATAAGATATTTGATGAATACATTTCAAAGATTGGCCTGTAATAATGTCTATAGAGAATAGAATCAAGTGGAAGATCTCCTATCAAAGAAGGGATACAACTTTGTGCCCAGGAGGATTTTCTACTCAGTTTTCGACAAAGGAATTTGTTGACGGTGTTGGACCCGCCAACATGTCAAGGGGATTTCCCTGGTAAGAACTCCCAATTAGACCTCAGACTGTTTGGTAGGAGTCCCACCATTGGGTCGTAAAGCAATGCCTTGACCGCGATGTCGCACAGAGGAAAGTAAGATAACTTTATCAATAGCAAGGGTGTGACTGCTGCAGTGAGTCAAGGAAGGTGCATGAGAGGCTCTAACATAGGTGGGTTGGGATGAGTGTGCCCCTTGGCAACCTGTAATAGTACTCAGCTGGGAGGGGAACACATAAGCGAATATTCATCACAAGCTAGAAATAAGGTCAACCAACAATCCAAAGTGATGGTTAAACCAACAACACATCTGCAAAAAGATTCATATAATTACATAAAAAGAAGTTCATACACAACTGCGTAAGTTAAACAACATGCATCGCTATAGCAAGCAGAACAATCCAACTACAATAACAACATATGCATGAAAATATGTTGGCACTTATTATATAAAGAAGTGTACATTCCAATCATACAATACATCCATCTAAACCTGCTAGCCCCAACAGTGGAACGTTACAGCCACATCCGCCTACTCCTCCAAATAGATGAACTAGCTTCGTGCAACGGAGAAGCCAAAGCGCATTACAATATTGTCCAAGCTCTTTCCAAGATAGTCTTATCAGAAGCTTGGCTAACCAAAAGCCTATACAATGAGTTATGAGGGACTATTTATAACAAAGGGTGGGGTGACCCTTGACATTCCCCTTTGTGACCATTCAACTACCCTCATGACTCTTCACCTACTCTATGACTGTTATATCCACTATTGACACTTGACTTACACTTGACTTACACTTGACATGACTTAACATTACAATGCACATGTACCCATGTGAACAAAAATGGCTTGAGAAAGCCAAAATAGACATCACTCTGACTTAGACAACTATAGAAGTCCAACTCCTTTACATCCTCATATTGATCAATAGTAACATATTGATGCCAAGATCTGTAATCCTTGATAGTGTCTGTGTGTTACGTTATGACATCTGTTTTAAACCTGAACCTTGCCTCCATAACATCTAGGTACATTGCTCGGGCACCTCTGTCCAACTCATCTAAAAGCATGTGCATCATTGTCTTCAATGTGGTCGGACCAAAAATATACGTGCGCATGATGTCTACACTGATAGACAAGTCTGGGCTGGTGGCGATGCGCATCAACTCATCGAAGTACGAGTCAATATCTAGTTGAACTTACTTCTTGGTCTTCACCTAGGTGAGAGTCCTAACTAATGGGATCACATGTGTGAGCACCACAACATCCATGCTCTTGAATACTCCTGCATGGGAAGCATGTATGCTAGTGATGAGTTGTGGGAGTTCCTCATAGTTACGGATCTGACTCTGGATACGTGCTTTCAGCTCGACCGCATTGGCCCTCATCATATTTGGCAAGTGAAGTGGGACTCCCTTGTACTTCATCATCCATGTTTACATGTTATCAATATTAGCATGCACGTTTGTCAAGATGTGTGCTCTTCTAGCACATCGTTGCTGCCATTAGTTGAGATGGACGACTGCCTTATGCATGATACCAAAATTGGAGTACAATGCTCACATAACTATGTCAAGGGATAATAATTCATATAGTATTGCCTTCTTGATTTCAGCTCGGGCGGACATTGTCACCAAGTCTCCTCCTTTCTTGACCACCTGTATTTCCTTTGTCATTCACTCATTCTCAGCTATCAAAAAGCAAACACTTGAGCTAGTGGCTTTGGCATACACTCTGGTTGAAACAGCAAAGGAAACTGGATGCTTGTGCACATTAGTCACAATCACTCACTCCTCAACTTGTGCAGGAGATGTTTGATCCTTCGGAGTTGGTACTCTGTGAGACTACACAAATTTGTGATGAGATTCGTCAAAAGTGATGTTGTGAATCTCTCCTTCCAGCTGACCACCAAGGATCGTAGTGCCTCCTTGGTCATTCCAGACTTTCTCATAATCGCGATGCATTGAAGTGGGTAAGTTGACCTCTTTGTGGTGAGGCATGAGGTTGGCGTCCTATTCCAACTCCTATTACTACATGTCTGCATTCAACTGTTGAAGTGCTAGTTCTATCTCATGAGCGAAGTCTCGCTCCTGTGATGGTTCACACTATTCGCCTTATGCCAGCTGTCAAGATGAATCAACTACTTGTATGGGAGCTACTTCATCTATCTTGACATGTTGCTGCCCCTACTGTATTTGTTGTTGTTGTGCTTCCCTCTCATGTTTGTACAACTCTTGTTCTTTTCGGAGTTGCTCCCTTAGCTCATGCAACTCCTCCTCTGCTTCTTCCATTCTCTTCTTATCCCTCCTCCTTCACGTGATTCGCTTGTGACACTGCTTCCTTTTTGTCTGAATAGCCATAGCTGCTTGTTCTCCAAGTGAATCTACTCGAAACTTACAGCTTTGCTCCTCCTCCATGCAATCGACAATCTTCCTCTTCCCTTTGTCCCACACAGGTATGCTTGGCTCTACTGCCTCTGTTGTTGTTGCTGCTATTGCTGGTGCTCTCCGTGATGCTACTTCATGTTGCTTCCCTAACCACTCCATAGCGAACATGGCCTATTCATTGGGTTTGGAGGAATTGTAGAAATACCTCCATGATTCCTCCTCGGCCCAACGAAATGCCACATGGATCTAGTTGAACTGAATTCTCGTGCGGTGATCCTTCACAATGAAATATGGGTCCTATATATTGAAGCTTTAGAGGTCGAATGGGTACTTCTTCATCTGTTCTGCTTCGACATCTACTTTCTTGATACTCCGGATCTCATATAACCAAATCCGAAATGAAAGAGCGGGCCAAGGTACCTTCTTCTTCTGCTACAATTTAGCTGTCAATCCTGCGAGATGTGATATGCTACTTCCTACATGATAAGTACATCCAAGGAGAACTTGGCAGAACATGTGGAGGCTTCTCCACACTAAAAATTTGGATGAAAGTGTCAGATGGTGAGGCATACCAATCTGCAATATCTAACAATGCCTCCATTGCTTCCTTTGACATGCAGGGTGGATCCTCTTCGAATAGCATCTTGTACACTGGGGTGACAAAATGGTCAGACAGTTGTGTGATTATTCCTTTGAAGCTGCATTCGGACAACAACTTGAAATATGTGTTCACAATAGTCTCCGTTGATGACAATGCCCACTCCAATCCCGAGAACTCATGTCGGGCACATACTGCATCTAGGATGTAGGCAAACATGTAAATCTATGCATGCATACCTTCGGGTGATTGTTGAGCCTTCATGACTTGCTCCTTCAGCTGATGAGCCAGTATGCTGGACCAATTACATGGTTTTCCTTCTCTAGCCAGTTGGTCTAGTGCAATCACCAAACTTTGTGGAAAAGCTTCAGTGCTTTCTTGGCCACACAATCGACATGTGAATATGACCAAGTATTGGTATTCCTTCCTTAGTATCTTCGTCTTGTACATCTGGTTGGGTGTCATCCTGAATCGAGCTGGCTCCTTTACCCAATCCTTCAGAATGTCTCTAGAGTTAGCTCTGTTGTTGGGCAAGCTGAATGGAGGACTCATGAAAGTCACGGGCTCTGCCATCTGATACATCTCATCATAATCTCATGCCAAGAAGGTTGCAGACTTCACCCCACTAACACTGCTCAAGGTCTCGTCTCAGCATCAGTGAGAGACAATCCAGTGCATCATGTCCACACATGGGAACGCGAGGTATCTGCATGAAATCCGATACAAGACGGACTTGTGAATGTTCACGTACACCTAAAGGTCTTTGAGGTATTCACCAAAAGTGCCTGCGAATGTTTCATTGACCTCTTGCCACTTCAGTTTGATTTCCTTGTCTAGAGATAGCTTTGTATCTCCATAGATTGGCAGACTAGAGGACACCTGCTCAGCTACTGCTCCAGCTACAATTCCATCAGTGTCCTGTGATTCTATTCTCTTGGAATCCATTGAGACACATGAACACCTGAAAGACCTAGAAACAAGAAACATGCATGGCAAGAAATATGTCAATGAAAACAAAGAAAATTCCAGGGAATGACACAGCACATACCTGGGAAACTGATGAGAAAGATTTCACAATTTCTTCTAGGAGGTTGGGTGACTAGTTGCCAGAATTGTGCAAAAGGTAGTTTTGGTTGTCTAGGAGGTAGGACTGGCTACTGGGTCTATGAAATGCGCAATCCAGATTGGATACTAGATGTTGGGATTGCGCTATGCATAATTCCACCTGGGAAGGACTGCAGGCCTAGGCACTGCATTGCGCAATTTCTTGAGCCAATAGTCATTGTCTTCCAGAAATGCGCAAAATAGTCCTGGAGGCTAGTGCTATGTAGAAATGTGCATTTATGGAGAGGAAGGTAGATCCTTCCTTCCCTAGATTGCGCAATGCAGCCTCAGTCAAGGCAGAGTTTGGGCTAAGGTTGGCCCTACTCACTAAGGGGCAAATGAAAGAAAATAAGAAAATGAATGCATGGCGACACTAAGTGATAGCAGAAGTGATTGACAATTCATGCAAAACATGAATTAAAGATTCAACAAATAGATCAACATGCATGTGGGTGAGGCGATTCGCCAGTTCAGTGAACGTTCGTGAAAAACAGTTTCATGCATGCAACAGGAGTGAGATAGCAACGAAAACTGAAACAAAACTACGACAAGCTAGAAAACATGTAAATGACAGCAAGAGTTCAAAGAAATCAAGTAAACAATACTCACACAAGCGAATACACAAAAAGCAACAAAAATGTTGAAAAAGACAAGTTGAGGCCACTACTCGTGAATAGATGAGCCGAATGTGTCGAAGAGTCCTAGATGTGCTATGGGATGTGAGAGCTCCAAGTTTGATGTGAATGAATGAGATCTGATGCATTGAATAAATAATTTTGGTCTCATGACGCGCATGCCACAAATCTAGGAAAAAGTGACACTTGGAGGGAAGTTTCTAAAACAACTTTGTATGTAACCCCTGGTTGCTAAAAATAGCTCCCTGAATCATGGGATGCCTTTTGGCATGTTGCCTCTTGCTATTCTAGGAAGACAAATGTCATGCATGCATGCAATTCAAGCTTCCTTGGTCCCGGGTGGAACTGATCAACCAAAATGCTCATGCATGCAGTTGCTCAACTACTTGGGAAAAATGCGCATTTCTGGCTAGGAGTTGGGCTGACTGTGATCTAAATTGGATCCTTAAACATTCTCTAAGTTTTCATGACTATTTCAAATTATGTCAAGCTTCAAAATCTTATGGATATCGAGCTTATCAGAAATAACCTCTAAACAATGGCAATTTGTTGTCAGCACGGAACAACGAGGACCATCGGTCAAAGGGCGCAGACCGTTGGCCCATGCTGACCACGCACTGGCACAAATTGACAAACGGGAGGTCAAATCCAAAAATAGAGGCAGTTTTTGATAAAGCACTAATCGCATGTCGCAGGGCGTCCCCCTCAGTGAAGGAAAGCCCCCAAGTGCTCGATCACGAGAAAAAGCATAAAACCGTACGGAAATCACCAATTCCATCAGCAGGCGGGTCCTGCGCTAAAACCGGTAGGATATCAGAAGGGCTTCAAGTGGTAAGCGGGTTCGACCGAGTCCCGCCCAATGCCATACGATGGGTGACACACGTCCAGCGAATGAGAGAGAAAACTTCTCACATCGTGCGGGTAAAGGTCATGCTACTTAATCATGTGATATGGATGGAGATCGTAGGATCTGGAGGCTCCAAATAAACGGCGGAGAAATGATCCAATGGATGACCAGATTCGATGGGGAAATAGGCTAAGTCATATAAGATTTGAGGTCCAGCATGACCGATGAGTGGGCAGGGGAATCAATTTCGCGGGCAATATTCGAGCAACGAAAATAACGACCATTCAAAGAGAACAAACACTCAGTTCGTGAGAAAACAAGTGGCCACCTCTCTGTGAAGCGTTACACAGTGATGATGCCGCAGATCAGGGGAATTCAAGTGGACAGAGGCAGGATATCCAGAGAGCCAGGAAGTAGAAACGAACAGTCAGGGAGCAGATTGGCTTTAAGCCACGAATAGACAGAGTAAGGGATGCAGAGAACAGAGAAGCTGAGCTAACTTGCAGAGCAAAGGCAACATCAAGCAGACAGAGACAGAGAGAGTCCGAGAGTCTGTGAACTCCAGAGAAGGCTTGAGAGGTTCAAGCAACTCTTCAGTGTATACCTATCAGGTATTGAGTACCAAATTAGACTCATACCACTAAGACCAGTTGAGGTCGATATTCAATAAGGGGAGTCTGTGTACTCTAGAGACTTGGGGAATCCAAGTACAATCCTACTGATCATCATCTGTTAAGTGAGACTCAAATTGAGCTCCTTATTGTAAAAACTTTGCTTTAAGACACAATAGAAAGGCCAACATTGAAGGTTGGACTGGGAGATGTAGCCCAGGAGGATTGGGTGAACTGCTTATTAAATTTGTTGTGTTTATGTGTTTGCTTACTATGTTCTCTTACTGTTTCAATGTTTGTGTATTTCGCAATCTTATCAATCCGTTGCATAAAATAACATAGGCACGCCCCAGCACTTTAGTCTGTAATACCTTCATTATTTCTCTAAGGTGATTTACGGGTGATTTTAGATCAAGTGGTATCAGAGCTCTAGGTTGTTAAGGTTAGACAAGCTTGTGCTGGATTTTGTTGTTGAATGCTAACTAGATCAAAGCTTAAATTAGGAGAAGGAGAGTTGGTTGAAACTAACTCAACAAATTGGAAGAGTCTATCCTCAAAGAAAATGTCAGAAGAAAGTCCCTTGGGATTAGACCCCCAATTTGATATATAAGTTTCCCGCCATGAGATCCATGGTAGAGAAATGTATAGGGACTTTAGGAACATAAAGATGAAGATTCAACAGGCTCCAAACAAGATAAAAGGAGAAGAAGAGTCTCTTCCTCCATGACCACTCAAAAGGAAAAGGGAAAGAGAAAACTTTCCTCACACCTCCTAATAGCCCTGAACATAAAAAGAAGACATCTTTGATTAAATTAGATGTTAAATTTGATTTACCAATATATGATGGAGAGTTGAATGTAGAGAAGTTGGATAACTGGATCAGACATATTGATGTTTATTGTAAAGTGCAGAGTATCGACTCGGACAAGAGTAAGATTCAACTGGCCAGCCTACGCCTCGGAGGCACTGCCTTGGTATGGTGGGAAGGCAGGACACAAGCTGAAATGAAGAAACATGGTAGGATTCTTTTAGTTTGGAGTGAATTTGTTTCTGCAATCAAAAAGCACTTCTATCCACTAGCTTACATGCAACAAACCATGATGAGCTGGCAAACTCTTCGCCAATTGAAAGGGCAAAGTGTACAAGGTTACACCCAAGAATTTAGGAAAAGAGCTTTGATTCTAGGAATTTATTTAGACTCACCTGAGACTCTGTTGAAGTACATAGGTGGTCTACACAGCTACATGAGGCACGCTATCCTCTTGTTTAATCTCACTAGTATAGATGAGGTATCGGTTCAAGCTACGCATCTAGAAGCTAGAGGAAAGAATGGGAACCCAGAAGTTGGGGGATCATCCAAGCCCATTGCAAGCAAGAATAAGGAGAAAAGAAAATAGAAATGGAAAGAGAGGAAGGCCAACACTGCACAAAAAAGCAAGTCTTCATGCATTCACAGTAAGAAGGATGGGCATGATGATGAGCAATGTTGGATTCTTCATCGGGAGCTGAGACCTAAGAAGTTCGAGGGCAAGAAGAAGAAGATTGTTGCAGCTATTCAGAAAGATTTGGGGTCAGACTCAAGAGTTGAAACAACCATTGCAGCCACAGGTATAAAAGGTAAAAACTCTGAAGCATCTACTAGTAATTCTGCACAATCCACTAATAATGAAGAAAATGAGAGAAAAAGACATGAGATTTTCCATATTCGAGTTATTTCCAAGCATCAAAATATTGATACTTTATTTGATAGTGGCTCACAAGTAAATTTAATTTCTAAAGCAATTGCAAAGAAGTTGGGATTACTGACTACACCTCACAAGAAACCATACCCATTAGGTTGGTTAAGTGATAAAGTACAACTACAAGTGGCTAGACAATGTAAACTTAAGTTTTCTTTTGGGTCAGCATTTGTAGATGAGGTTGAGTCCTTTGGATATATGTGGAATTGTTTTAGGAAGTCCCTACTTGTATGATAGAAAAGTTATTTTCTATAGAGTTGAGAACAAGTGTCTCCTCGTTAAAGATGGAATCGAATATATTGTAAGATCTCATAAGCTCAAGAATAATTATACTCTCATAAACTCAGAGAAGATGAAACGAATGGTAAATTCATGCAAACAATTTTTACTGATGGTTGTAAAGGAAAAGAAACCTGATAAAACCAATGTATTTGAGGGTTGTTATGCTAAACAACAAGCTTATTTAGAAAAATTTGTTTCAGAATATGAGATCTTGTTTCAAGAACCTAAAGGTCTACCACCCAAAAAGGAAATAGTGCATGATATTAATTTGGAGCAAGATGCTCCATTGCCTAACATTAGAATGTATAGGTTGTCCTCTTTAGAGAATGAAGAAATCAAGAAGCAGGTGCAGGAGTTGCTCGAGAAGGGGTTCATCAGACCTAGCACATCACCATGTGGGTCTCCAATCATTTTGGTGAAAAATAAAGATGGCTCATGGAGAATGTGCATTGATTACCGAGCACTGAATAAGATAACAATCAAAAATCATTATCCCGTTCCTCACATAGATGATCTATTAGATCAGTTAAAGGAAGCTGTTTATTTTTCCAAGTTAGACTTGCATAGTGGATATCATTAGGTCAGAGTTGCAGAACAAGATGCATGGAAGAC
>APFE031280925.1:0-15287 GCA_000404065.3 Pinus taeda | reverse complement strand
TATATATTATTTTTTTAATAATAATAATCAAAGTTATAGTTTAATTAGTTTTTATGGTATTTTTAATTTTTAACAAGGTGAGATGTATAATGAAGTAAGTGTTTTGATGCTCATTATGGAATATGGATTGATGCCTATCTATGTTTATCAACGATTTAATTTATATGACTACCCTAGTTTTGTAAAATTTCATTTACCATCCTTTAAGGGTGTTAAATTTTATAAGGGAAATATTGCTCTTTGCTTTAGATAATTGCATTACTTCATTTGCATATTAAATTCACCCCACAACATCATATCATTATTCAAATTTATATAAAAAGAACAATATCGTCATCAATGCAAAGGAACATAAAGGAACAATAGAAGAAAAACATTCACACATAGAGATACCAGGACTTGTCAGAGACTAGGGAAAAACCCACTACAAGGAAAAACCTTCCAAATTCTTCTTCTTATTAGATTCTCGTTAAATGATTCAACAAAAGAGAGTACAATGATCCATATCTTCATCCGTAATCCTATCCACCAAAATCAGCTAAACAACATCCATGAGATGAACCCAACAATGTTAATAATCAAAACCCTGATTCATAAGCCTACAGTCAACTGTTAATGTCTACAGTCAACTTCCGAACTCTGCGATCCACTGATGAAATATTCGATCTACTGTAAAATTAAAACCCTAGCTCCCAACCATACGCAGAGAGTGATGTGCATGCAACTGGAACCCTTCAACTGCACAAATGAGCTTCTGTGCCTATGTTTGCAACCGAAATTTACCTGAAGCATGTCTACATTTGGAAATCAAAACCCTAAACACATGTGCAAGCTTCAGACCTTGCAATCTCGGACATGTATGAAACAACCTTCGTGACCCAGCCTAAGACATGTGTGAGCCAAACCCAAAGAAAGAAGAATGATCATAATGATGATGTCCAAATGAGGGTCACTTGACTTGTATTTATATCCATCGATGGGTGTCCAATTTCTCTTTTGGGTCGACCTGTCCTTTTGTTCACATGTGGCCTTCAATTCAAAAATACACTTTCCCTTGTCCAAATTGCGCAATCCAATAGTCAAAATTGGGCCTCTCGAAAAGAGGAATTTAGTCCCATTATTAGAATTTGTCATTGAAGTATCAAATTAACACTCCCTCTCAGTTAGGGAGAAATTCGAATCCTGTCATCATATCATGCCCTATCTCAAGTATCTCGTCATCAAATATCGTCATTGTTCATCTCAGTTCATCTCTGCTTATTCTTGCTTATCTCTTCATTCTCTTTGCTCGTATGTTGAACACTCTTGAATCTAAAAGGAAAATAATTTGACTTTGGAGGGGAGCCCAAGCTACCACCCTCTATCCATCAGGGTGCCACTGCTACCACCCAGAATCACTGCTAGTGAGGAACCCAATGCTATCACAGAGGAAACATCAAAGAACATATCATCAGGGAGCCTTACTCAACTTGGAATCACATCAGGGGAGCACATCTCAACCCGAAATCCAATGAAAATGAGGAACGTCCTATTGGACACTCTCACCTCATGTCCATGAGAGTGGGGAAATTCCTATTAGACACTCTCTCCCCATGTCATCTCATCGAGAAATAGGCAAGATAAAAATTACCAAGAAAGTATCAAAAGCATCCCATGATGTAATCAATGGGTGAGATACCACTTGCTATACGAATTAAGGATCAAAACCATCATATTCCGTGTTGATATTCCCAACAATGACACTTAATAGTCATGTGGTAGAACATTTGAATCATAACCAGCTTGGGTAACACACCTCCAAGCACTCTCTCAACTCGTTGGTGAGACATGGAGCGGTAATCCCAGCAAGTCCAGCTTGTGGGTATCATGCCAACTGGGGTATACTCTGCATAGACCAATATACAAGAGAAACATCTTCAACCCTATCAGTAACATATAGGGGTGATTACCTATTTTCCATAGATCCCTCGACTCCAGAGCCCTCCATCCAAATTCCTTACCTTGGGAGCTCAGACAGGGGAGCAGAGCTGGCCCAATATCCTTGATCAGTCTTTCTTTCTATAGATCACAAAAATATCACTGTGCTCATATCTAGTATCGACTTAAACAACTCACTGAAGAGTTCAATCATAATATCTCAATAGCAACAGTCTCCTGTTCATGCAGGACATCAAATCAAATATTATATTAGAACAAATATATAGATCAAAAAAGGATACCTTATTCATCCTCCCTCTCATAGAGGCAACAACCACAAGCCTAAGCTTGTCTCGTACTGCAACATTATCTCAATATATCAAGATATCTCAGTCCCAAACATATATGTGATTCTCTACCAATTGGATCCCACTCTTTATCATCACAATGTATCACTTTCACATCAATAACTTGTTCAAAATAAGTCTCCAAAGAGTTTCTTCAACCTACCTCATAGGTAGCCATGCTAGCAACACTAAACTCGACCTCGGTAGTTCTTGAATGTTAGGGTCCAACCCTAACCCCTTTATTTATGTAATAATCCCAAGGGGCCTGGTTAGAGTCATAGTTAGTTAGTTGAGTCAATAAATATCGTAAGCCTTTATCCGCATTAACAATAATTGTAAGTGGTTGACTTGCATTATAGAAAAGGGGCCACAATGAGTTATAAATGAGCCATAATTAATAAATAAAGTGGTTAAAAAATATTATTCAAGGGACCACTAGTAGTTAGGGTTTTAGATTTCATAAAGCTATAAATAGTCTTTGTAACCCCCTCCTCCCACATCTACCCAAGCAACCAACCAACTAGGGTAAACATGTGACGAGAAGCCACTGTGATATAATTTGGCCTTCTAAGTCACGTTAAGAAAGTGAAAACGATGGAAACACACCATACAGACATTCAACATCAGCATTAGGACCCTCAAGAACTAATCCAACCTTTCTAGCAAATAGCTCGTGGGTCCCACTAAACTTTTGGACCACTTGATCTATGGACGTTCTCATGCTATGGGCACGCTAGTGTCCAGGGACCTTTAGACACTCTCACGGGCCTGCAAGCCAACATCCAGGGACTCTTTTGCACAGTGATGTGCCAGTGTCCCCAGGATTTGAGCCACATTTTTAGGCCCATAGCACTGGTCACTTCCCAAAATTGAATCACATCTTCAAAATAGTAAAATAACAAGAAATGGTAGTATAAATGCAATCACTTGAATGACACCTTGAATGGACCCCTACTAGCCATGATAGGTATTTCATAAAACATATCACAAATAGTAATCTACAAGTGTAAATAACAAATTTGAGCATAGGCGTCTCATCTCATACTTAGTTGAGAATTGCTAAGTAGCATTGGTGCCTCAACACATCAACTATCATTTCATCCATTAGGTCATAGTTACATTTTCCATTCATTTAAAAGTAAAAACATGATGATATCTATGTTACTGTCATAAAACACATACATAACTAGCATAATAGCAGTAGAAATACCAATGAACTTACAACCATATAAACCACATATATTCTAGTATAATACTCAAAGAAATACAAGGGGAAATAACCTCATATTGATGAAGAAAAATCCAAACCCGGGATGGGACTTCCATGTTCCCCCTGAATGTAGAATGGCAGACCCAAATCTCTCTTCATCCATTCACCCTCGTGCCATATTCAAATCATGAACATGGGATCTCATAAAACACATCAATAAAAAAACCTTCCAAAGTTTCCAAAGACCATCCACCTCAACCCATAAAACAGTGATTCCACCTCATGGTCAGGCATCACAAAACCATCATCAGATCAGTCTCTATCCAAGCCTTCCAGGGCTCCAGAGAATTTGTCCATCCAAGGCTCCAAGACTAGTAACTCAACCCTTAACTTTTACCGGGCTCCAAAGCATTTGTCCAACCAAGATTTAGGACTAGTAACTCAACCCACCAAGGGCTCCAAAGTGTTTTTCCAAAAGGACCTGAAGAAAAGAGGGAGGATCCCTGAGTAGTTGAAGGAAAAACACGAGAGGTGAGGGAGAGTTAGGAAGGGATAATCAAAGTTGGGGAATAGTGAAGATGGTTTAAGCGCAATAAATTCTTCAGATAGGAGGAAACATAGGTGCAAAGTCCCTAAGAAACTTGCAAGAGTAGGACATGACAAAGAGCATACTTGAAATGAAATTTGAAATTAAGAGTTCCGTACCTTTGTAAAACCAAAGAGCCCAAATTGGCATGGAATCTATCACACAACAACTTCCATATGAGATATACTCATATATCTAAAGAAAGGAGGGATGGGAACACATGGAGTGGAAGAGGGGCACCCATTTCAATAGAGAGAATGATAAAGTTATTGTGAAGGTCCCCAAGATTGTACACAAGATCCACTTGAGACACCACTTGCAAGATTATGAAGAATAGATCTCAAATCCCCTTTGAGCAATATAAAATTTTGTTGTCGAAACCATGTGGGAGAAGCTCAAGAGAAACAAATCTTAAATTACCAGACCACAATTGTTGCATAACACAGAACAAGAATCCCTTGTTAATGTCAAATTTCTCTTCACCTTTAGAGAACAAAAAGGCAAACCAGATTCTCATACAAGCATCGGAGGTTGAAATCCTTCATATTGATCACCTTGCCTTGCTCCATGGCTGTAATCTCAAGGCCAGAAAATTCACACTCAAAGAAATCATATCAACCTTGAATACAATGAACTTGCACCCCCTAGAGATTTCATAGATCCTGGTATGATGGATGAAAAATAAACGAGTTTTCGTCTTGCAATTGAGATTGCTACATGCAAGGATTAAAGGGACGTGTGGCCTGCATGCCTACCACCATCTAGCTCATCCATGGCAATAGACCCACACAACATAACCTTTGATTTATAATTCACAATGTCGAGGGAAGGGAAGGACTTATAAAAGAAATTCATAAGGTCCAC
Source organism: Pinus taeda (assembly GCA_000404065.3). Classification (NCBI taxonomy): domain Eukaryota; kingdom Viridiplantae; phylum Streptophyta; class Pinopsida; order Pinales; family Pinaceae; genus Pinus; species Pinus taeda. The sequence goes on along the minus strand of APFE031280925.1, from coordinate 10,363 downwards.
CAAACAATGGATTTCTCAGTGACATACCCATGTACTCTTTTGTTGAAGCAAAGGAAAGAGATATGGATAGGGCTCTTCACGGAATAGTTTTCTATCAAGACTTATTGTTGATGACTATATTTTTAGCTTCTAAGAGACAAGGCTTATTTCGAGCTTGTCAACTTCCTTGTTTTGAGTTCCTAAAATGTGACAGAAGGCCTTGTTAGGGAAGGAATCCAATATACAGAGAATTATGTGCAATAGAAGACTTAGATGGTTGTTCTTAGGGAGAGAGCCATTTTTTGAATATTGAATGGTAATAAGAGAATCTACTAGGATTGGTATGCTAAAAAATTCCACATCCTTGGGCAATTGAAGACCAAGAAAGAACTCATACATTTCAGTGAAATTATTCATCTTTTTTCCATGCCCTGAGGAATATAATAGAATTTTCCTCCTCCTACCACCCCATAAATATAATAGATTTTTTATCTAGATATATTTTTTATATTTCTAGGTTACAAGTATGGGAAAATCTTGAGCACTTTCCTCTGTTTCAAGGATTGTTTTAAAATGTGAACCTTCTTTATAGTACAAGGTCATCTAACAATAAGACTCAAAGTCATTATGATAATATACTCATTATGAGATCAACATGTCAGTTGTGGGAATTGAACTTGAGTGGGGGGGATAACAATCAATACTTCCAAACCCAAAACCAAACCAAATTGACATTTCTTACTTTACATACATATATATTTATTTAATTTTAGCTTAAATTTTTTTCAAAAAGCTATTTTTATTCATTAATTTGAAAACAAAATAAAATCTTTTAATCTATTGATACCATTGACCAAAAGAGAATGAAAATAAGGAAAAGGAGAAATCATTTGTATGTGGGCTGATTTTCCAAAATGAAGACCATACCAAGATAAATTAAATAAAAAAACACTGGTTGTCCCATTGAACTCCAAATAAATGAGCGTGCCTTCAAATATTTATGGAATATATGTGTGTGTGTGTGTGCGCGTGTGTGCATTTTAATTATAATTAGTAGATAAAATGATTGTAAGAAAAGGTATGAGTGTGCTTTGTTTGTCAGTTTATTTGTTTTAAACTAGATAAATGATATGGATGACAAGATACTCTTCAAAATTGTTTCCAACTCCAACCATAACCATTAGTGGTTCAAGTAAGGATGATATCAAAATGTCAAATGTTGTCTAAATAATTGAGAAATATAGAGATATGTCATCTTATAAAATATTGAAAATTAGGCATAGAATAGGAAGTGACTGGATGCTCTATTAAGATGCTTTGTGGTGAAAAGACCACTCTTTCTAAACCTGTGGGCGAAAGTCTAGCCATGCTGGCCACACTAAGTGTTGGTGTGGCCTAGGATGAGTGTGATCCCTAAGTGATTTTAATTGGAATTGGCTCAAACACTCCTGGATAGATGTTACTCAACCCACAAATTATCCAAAATTTTCCTAACAATCACCGATCTATATTTTTTTTCTATCCACGAAAAATTTTCTTTTCTTCAAATCTTTTGTTCACATAATGTTGTGAGTTGGAAAAAGAGAATTGATTCCTGATGATGTATCCGGTGAAAATGAGAGAGAGAGAGAGAGAGAGAGATTAAATTGGTAAACAAAGACTTTGAGAGTTGAGGGGTACACTACATATTTTGTTGATTGTTCCCTATGTTTGGATTACTTTTTTGTCTAGTCCAGTGTTTTATTTGGACCATATTTGTTTTTTGCTAGTCATTTTTGCTAAAATACATAGGACATTATATTTTTCCTATGAGTGTTGAAGTGAGGCTGAGGTGCATTGTCTATTATATTGATTCTTAACAGGTTTTTCCTACTAGTATTTGTTATAGAATCCATTATACTGTGTACTAAGTATCAAGTCTATGGTGATTAAGAATCATGTCTATGTAAAAATTTCTCATTAATAAAAACCTATTTCCACTAGATAACTATGTATGAACAATCTCATTAATGAATGACAGTTTCATTTTTTTCTTCTGGAAAAAAATATTGATAACCTATTTCCATTGGATAACTATGTACTAGAAAATTGATATTTAGGTTTTTAGTTTAAATAAAATTATTTAACAATTTGAATAGAATAAGAATTTAAACAATGATGTGATTAAAGTTTCATTAAAATTATTTAACAATAACCCAGTGCCTTCTTGTCATCTCCGTGTCCCCACCCACTCAAAATTCGAATTCTACAGACACATTCTACTTTATACGTGATTGAACACCACCCATAAAGATTTTTCCAATGTTTTTCCATCTCATGAAAGACAACCACCCACCCTATTCTTGTAATACAAACGACAAAACAAAAAATCTGAATCTCTTTAGGTGATACAAGATAGAGTGTTGAACTGGGACAATGTATCAAAGCGAGGTGTTGTTGGTCCAAATAAATGTGTTCTATGTGGAGTTGAGGAAGAAAATTTTAACCATTTAATGGTTGATTGTCCTTGTTAGGGTCCTATAATTATAGGAAATCTGATGATTCAGATATTATTTGTGGCTCACACGATGAAGCTTTTGGCTTGCTGACTCGCCCTACTTCCTTTCCATTTTTCATCATCCTTTACTCAACTTCCTTTTTTATCACCCACTTTCCTCGTTAATTCATCTGAATATTACCCTAGCATAAGCCGAATCCCTGCTTCAAATCATTAATAATAGGTTTGTGTGACAAAAAGGTTATATATTGCAGAGCTTCTGGTTTTTGGATTTTATTGAAATTCGCATAAAAACTAAGCCCGAAAGCTTAGCTCCCGCTCCATCTCCATGCGACCTACATTCACAATACCTAAGCCTAGCACACCTAACACTAAGCACAAGTGGGTAGCCTTGGACTTATTTTGTCAAAACACAATGTAACTATGGGCTTATATAAATCATCATGAAGAATGTTCCCTTGTGAATGTAGGATAAATCCCATAAAGTAATATATATATATATATAGTATTATATATTAATATATATATATTATATAATATATTATATATATATAATATATATATATATATATATATCCCTCTTTTTACCCCTTACTTCACAAAACCCTATACTTTATATTAAATTCTTTGCGCAAGCCTATACTACCTCTCCTCCCTGCAAAGTCAACCAATGGTCCACCCCTCACTAAGAATTAAACCCCCTTCATTTTTATTTGCCTTGAGATTTGTAAAAATAAATGAACGGTTAAAATTCCATATCGGGCGCTCAGCTAATGGTTTTCCCAGCCCACCTTTTTGATATGTGGCAACCCCACGTTATATCACATCCTCTAGAAAAATACCACCTACCACTTTAAAGCAATGCGATAAACCATTAGTTGTTTTGGTTTTGAATCTTATAAATGTTACACGAATATAGGGTGGATTAAGTTCAAGTGAAATACAGAGATATGAGAATGCAGTAATATTTCAGAGCTATGGGTGAAACCATACTTGAGGTAAAATTATATAGCTACAGGCAATATGAGACTAAGGTTGTGGAATGAGATTCAAAGGTAAAATGGTTTTGGAGTGACACGTGAAATAAAATTCACGGATGCCATGAATTTATTAGAGAAAATAAAAGGGAAAATTTCACATGAAATTAATGTAGAGGGGAGCAAACATAGCATTCATGTAAATGCATTTCAAGGTAGAAGATTAAGGTGAAATCAATTTACAGGCATGGTGAAATCAATTTATAGGTGGAAAATCATGTTGCAAGTGAAAGTAAAAGAGTAAAGTGAGAATACTCTTCTAATCATACAAATCAACACATGGTTTTGCAAAACCATCCAAGTATTCTACAAGGGTAAAGGAAATTTACATACAGATAAAATGAATTTATAGAGGAAGGAGTAATAGGAACAAAACTACACATGGTTTTGTGAATTCATGGAAATAGAAAACAAAACCATGGATTGGAAACAACACATGGTTTTGTAGAAACTTGATTATAAATTTCATTTAAATATTTTGGAAATATTATTCAAATATATATATTTTTATATATTTTCCAAAATAGTTGTGACACTAATGGATGATAAAACAACAGGGCAGTCACAGGATCAACCATTAGTGAGGGAAGTCTCAGATTATCAAGTTAGAGGATCAACAAACAGTTGAGTGAATTACTAAGAAAAAGAGAGATACATCCGCCTCTACTAGTTCATTTTCCAGCACAACCACAAATTTGGGTTCACATCCTACCTGTGTCCACTTCCACAAAAACAACATTTGCACAGAACATTCCACCAGAACTATTAATCTACAACAGTTAGAGCTTTTCATTCATCTATAGTCTAAAAATGTCATGTTTGTTAGAGACAACATTTATTGTAAACAGTTTGTAAATTTTGTATAAATACTTCTGCTTTTGAAGTATTAGAGGCGGGTTGTTTGAGATGTTGTTGGAGCATTGTAAGTTTTTTTTTAAGCAATGGAGCATTAATACTAAGCAGACCATTCATAGGATTCTTGTGGCTTAAATACTGGTGATGTTTTTCTTATGTTAAAGTGTTTCACTGTCATCTCTTCACTGTAATCATCTAAATTCCAATTGCGAAACAAAAAATGTGATGAATAGGATTTACTTTTGAGTACCTTATTCTGCCTACTTTTGCAATCTGTATATTTTTTAATAATAATAATCAAAGTTATAGTTTAATTAGTTTTTATGGTATTTTTAATTTTTAACAAGGTGAGATGTATAATGAAGTAAGTGTTTTGATGCTCATTATGGAATATGGATTGATGCCTATCTGCATTTATCAACGATTTAATTTATATGACTACCCTAGTTTTGTAAAATTTCATTTACCAGCCTTTAAGGGTGTTAAATTTTATAAGGGAAATATTGCTCTTTGCTTTAGATAATTGCATTACTTCATTTTCATATTAAATTCACCCCACAACATCATATCATTATTCAAATTTACATCATTATTCAACAACATATGCAATTATATAGAAAGAACAATATCGTTATCAATGCAAAGGAACATAAAGGAACAATAGAAGAAAAACATTCACACATAGAGATACAAGGACTTGTCAGAGACTAGGGAAAAACCCACTACAAGGAAAACGCTTTCAAATTCTTCTTCTTATTAGATTCTCGTTAAATGATTCAACAAAAGAGAGTACAATGATCCATATTGATCCAGGTCTGGGTGTGACAAAGGACCCTTCCAAGACTTGATGTGTTAAATTGCATTTTTTAAAAGAACATTAATGAATACATCCGCATGTTGTAAAGAAGAGGAACATGGCAATCATCAACACATGAAAACATAAGCCGTTGATAACGGAGTTCGTCCAAGAGGGACTACGTCTCTGGGCCCCAGCGTTAAGATGGTTTAGGCCGCTGCATTAAGTGTTGTCAATAGTGATGATGTACATGAGAGGTGATGTAACAACCTGCAACTCTACCCGAAGTGCGACCGCGGAGGGCGCGTGGTTGAGGCTAAACAAAGTGCGACTGCGGTTAGTGTGCGAGCTTCCTTGAGTGTGCGATGTTGAGATATGTGCATATTAGGAGGGCGAGCTACTTATATGTGTAGTGGCATGGAGTTAACCTTAGGGAGGCCGACCTACATTAGTAAGGGAGCCGATGTGATAGTTATGGAATTTGCGATGAAGTTTGGGCGTTGGGCAGGTCGGTTGGACAAGCCAGGACCACGCCCTACACTTGGTATATATGGAAGTGCGTTGGAGGCATTTCTACTATCGATCATTCATCGATCATCTTCTCTAGACGCAGTACTTGGACGCAATGCGAAGGCAGGGGTGGAAGTGCGAGTTGGAGGAGTCGTCGTGCAGGGCTGCACGATGGGTGACCCGGGCGGGCACCCGTGCAGAGGTGCACGACGGGCGACCCGGGTGAGGGCGTTCGTGCAGGGCTGCATGACGGGCGACCCGGGCGAGCATGCGGGTGACCGTGAGGGCGTCCGAGTAGACGTGCATGACGGGCGACCGGGTGAGGGCGTCCATGCAGGCGTGCACGACGGGCAGCCCGAGTAGGGCGTCCATTGAACGAAGTGTTGGTCGACATGGTGAGGGCGTGCGGACGGGTGGCTGGGTGTGGGCACGCCGTGCACGATGATGCGATGGAGACGAAGGTTAGAACCAAAGGTCGTAGAGTTGGGCAGGTGGTACTATGTGCTGTTTCACACGATTTGGGGCGGTTGCCAAGGGTTGGCAAGTGGGACTGCGTGTGGGCAGGTGTACACGGTTTGGGCGTCTGTGGACCAAACGAAGTGTGAACCGGGGAAGACGTGAGACAAGGTGAACAACGGGTTGGTGGGTCATGCGGCGACCGTGCAGAGGTGCCAATGAGCTGGGCAACCGAGTTTGCCGAAGTTGGAAATTTGGCTAAGTATAAATTTGGGGTTCCCCAAGGACTTAGCCTATACTTTGTAAAAGTGAAGATTGTATAATATATTGATATCGAGCAGACTCATATTGCAGGGAGTTGCCCCTCCCTCTATACTGTTGTGCATTTCTCTTGTATAATGTTGTTGATAATGAATGTGTATGGGTGTTCATTGGTATAAAGGAAAATTAATAATACTTGGTAACGAAAATAAAACTAAGTATGGATTGTTAAGGCATAGTCTACAATTGTAAGTATTGGTGAAAAGAAAACAGTTGGTAGTGCCGCACCTCGCCTAACACGGTTGGAAGACTATCGTAGGCTTGGGGGTGTGACAGTTGGTATCAAGCTCGTGAAGTGCAGAGGAGATTTACAGACGAAGCTGATCCCACTGCACTATCGTGACAGTTGGTATCAGAGCTGATATCTGGGTTGATGATAGTGGAAGCAGGTAATTACAGGTGAAGGAAGCTAGTTTCACATACAAGTGGAACAAGGGCCGGTTCATGGTTGAAGGGAACTTGGTGAAGTTGGTGAATGGTGAAACAGGTTTAGCAGGGGTGAAGCACTAGTGCTTGGGCCAAGCTGAACGACAAGGCATGGCAGGTTTGGAAGAATGCGAAGGGAATCTCTTGCTTACCTTATACAAGTTGAAGCAGATGAAAGAGGAGAATCCCTAGATTCGAGAGAAGCTTGCAGTCTTGGAAAAGAATGTTTAAGATGAACTTCTTCAACTTGGATGGAAAATGGAGCAAGATAAAGTTGTAGATTGTATTGACAAGGAAGAGGAAGCCGTGATAGTTGAAGATGTTGTAGACATGATCATGATGGAGGATGAACTTGAGATTGATCAAGTTGGACTAGGATCGTGCAGTTTGCGGACATGTATGGATGAGGGTACTCTCATGGAGGAACCTCATGATGATGATGTAAGTACTATTGATACTTGTGTTTCACTTGAGCATTTGGTAGATGGACCATATGCAAGGAAGGGAAAAGCTAGTTTGCTGATGCTAGGGAGCATTTTACCATGGGTGACTATGATGAGACCTTGTATGGAGAAGCAAGGATTGGTGACTGTTGCAGGACTTGTTGGGGTTGTTTGTGACCTTATGGTAGAAGGTACAAAGGCTCATGACAAGGGAGGAACATGATGATTGTTGCGGAGGAATGGGTCATGCTTTAGCCACATGGCTAAGTGCCTGGCATGACTCATGGACAAATTGAAGGGCAATAACTTGGGTGGACTTCTCATGGCTGAGACCAAGAGTAAGTCTTGGTGGAACCTTTAGTGGGGGAGCTATGATGGAGAAACTCATGTGATGATGATATGGTTGGGTGACCGAGTTCACTAGACCGAAGATTTCAGACTTGGGTGAGGATAACCGATTGTTGTGATGGGTCTACTTGGTTGGACTACATGGCAACTTAGTCATGGACATCAGGTTGGAGACATGGAGCATGGCAGTCTTATGCAGGGACATTGTGTGGGAGCACTTGTAGAGATTTTACTTATGGGCATCCAATGAGGAGTGCCGAGGCAGGGGTGTTGTGCAGATGGATTTGCTGATGTGACATGGAGATGTTTTACTTATGAGCCGATGGAGAGGTTTTGCACTCTTGTACAACAAGGCCATGGACTTGGATGGAGTTGTGAGCAGGCTATGGAGCATTTCTACTACATGGAGAGCTGAGGCATCTTGCAGAGACCTTTGGGCCGAGACTTGTATGCTTGTTGAGATGTTGGTTAGAGATGTCTCATAGAGCTCATAATGACATGAGGTTGTTGTGACTTTTGGGGACTTCATATATGGTGGACTTAGAGGATTTGATGCATTGAGGAGCTGAGGTCAGAGACTTTGATGGAGGATGGGGTGCATACTTTCAAGTACATTTATGGGAATGGCTTGAAAGAGTGACTTGATGTGGAGGATCGACATGAGACACTTTGGAGTGATGGAGTTACAACGATGATGATGCCTTGGTGGCAATACTTGGGCATGGGTTGAGCCGAGACTCAACCACTTTTGACACATGGGAGCTGATTGATCTACGATCATGGGTAGCACATGGATAGATGAGACAAGTGTATACTTGTTTCTATGGCAGACTTGAGGGATGACACATTGCTGATATGACAGAGGTTGCTTCATGGGCCTGGATGTGGCACACCTAGAGTTGGATTTTGATGAGACGTTCTCTTCATATTGAGGAGGCACACATATGGATGATGATGGGATATATGTGGTTGATTTTGTGCAGCACATTGACACCAAACATCATGGACATCATGTTGCAAATGAGATGAGGACTACTTCATGGACCTGAGCATGGCTTACACTTATATGGAGATGGATTCTTGGTCAAGTTGAGGATGTGACGGGATGTTTAGAGAAACAACTGATGGTGGCATGAGGATGTACATTCTCATGGTTTGGACGTGACGAGTGGATTAGCTACCCAACTAGTTCAGACATGGGGGCATGCAATGTGCGGAGATGTGTTAGCATTTGTTGGAGTATCATGGCAGCAGTTCACATGAGGACGACACATGATCAGGTCGACACGAGATGTTGTAGTGGGCATGTAGCTTGAGATGGAGGGGCCAGCCTTCCACGATGGAGAGCAGCATGTGGGGATTGTGACAGGGTGATCGATGATCATGGATTGAGATGATTTCCGATGTATGACATACCAATAGGTGTATACCTTGGTATGGTGATCTTGGTGATAGATGGTTGCCAGGATGGTATGTTGTCAAGGACGACAATGACTTCAGGTGGAGGAGGATGTAACGACCTGCAGCTCCGCCCGAAGTGCGACCACGGAGGGCGCGTGATTGAGGTTGAATAAAGTGTGACTGCGGTTAGTGTGTGAGCTTCCTTGGGTGTGCGATGTTGAGATATGCGCATATGAGGAGGGCAAGCTACTTATATGTGTAGTGGCATGGATTTAACCTTAGGGAGGCCGACCTACATTAGTAACGGAGCCGACGTGATAGTTATGGCGTTTGCGATGAAGTGTGGGCGTTGGGCAGGTCTACTAGGCAAGCTAGGACCATGCCCTACACTTGGTATATATGGAAGTGCGTTGGAGGCATTTCTATTATCGATCATTCATCGATCGTCTTCTCTAGACGCAGTACTTGGACGCATTGTGAAGGCAGGGGTGGAAGTGCGAGTTGGAGGAGTCGTCGTGCAGGGCTGCACGACGGGTGACCCGGGCGGGCGCTCGTGTAGAGCTGCACGACGGGCGACCCGAGTGAGGGCGTTCATGTAGGGCTACACGACGGGCGACCTGGCGGGCGTGCGGGTGACCGTGAGGGCGTCCGGTTGGACGTGCACGACAGGCAGCCGAGTGAGGGCATCTGTGCAGGCGTGCACGACGGGCAGCCCTAGTAGGGTGTCCGCCGAACGAAGAGTTGGTCCACATGGTGAGGGCGTGCGGACGGACGGTCGGGTGTGGGCACGCCATGCACGACGGTGTGGTGGAGACGAAGGTTGGAACCAGAGGTCGTAGAGTTGGGCAGGCGGTACTACGTGCTATTTCACACGATTTGGGCAGTTGCCAAGGGTTGGCAAGTGGGACTGCGTGTGGGCAGGTGTACACGGTTTGGGCGTCTGTGGACCAAACGAAGTGCGAGCCGGGGAAGACGTGCAACAAGGCGAACGACGGGTTGGTGGGTTGTGCAGCGACCGTACAGAGGTGCCGATGAGCTGGGCAACCAAGTTTGCCAAAGTTGGAAATTTGGCTAAGTGTAAATTTGGGGTTCCCTAAGGACATAGCCTATACTTTGTAAAAGTGAAGATTGTATAATATATTGATATTGGGCAAACTCATATTGCAGGGAGTTGCCCCTCCCTTTATACTATTGTGCATTTCTCTTGTATAATGTTGTTGATAATGAATGTGTATGGGTGTTCATTGGTATAAAGGCACATTAATAATACTTGGTAACGAAAATAAAACTAAGT
>APFE031280923.1:833-28924 GCA_000404065.3 Pinus taeda | reverse complement strand
AAATTTTAGTTAGAAAATGTAATTTATTGTGAAGCAGTTCGTTTTTCGCTCTCTCCATCAAAATACATGAGCAATCTGCCCGGCGACTAGTATAATTCAAGATATTTTTTCATAAACAAGCAGAAACTTTCTAATGAGCGTATGTTACCTTGTATACAGACCCAAATCCTCCCTCCCCAACCTTGTTATCATCATGAAAATTTGCTGTAGCAGTTACCAATGTTTTCTTCTTAAACAATATTTGTCGATTGTTAAGTACGTGGCTCTCCAATTGTCCATCATCTATACAATGGAAATACAGAGCTATGTCAGAAAATATTATATATATAGTTTAAAAAAATTATAAACTTCTAAATAAATCATTTTTAAAATAAAAAATAAACTATTTAACTAAAAAAATTCTTATACCTTTTATATTTTGGACCTCAGCTTAAGCATATTTTCAGAATTATTTTGTATAAAATTCAACAACGATTTATTGATCAAAATGCATGACAGACTCATATTTCATAGTGATCCATTCTATATATTTTGCTATATTTAAGTTAAGAGATCCAATACCTTGGGGTCGTCTTCGAAATATGGCAGACTTCAATCTTCTCCCGTATGCGAACAGACACACAAACGATACGAGAAGCAAGCCGCCCACAGCACCTAAAATTATGGGCATAATGTTTCAACAATTTTTTATAATGTTATACAGGAGGGAAACTTTCAATCACCTTGCTACCTGGCTTGAGGATGCTCGGCAACATGCAAATTCAAATATGACTATAATGCTCATTGGCAATAAATGTGACCTTGACCACAGAAGAGCAGTGAGTACTGAGGAGGGTGCACAGTTTGCTAAGGAACATGGACTGGTCTTTATGGAAACATCTGCAAAAACAGCCCAGAATGTTGAGGAGGTATTGCTTATTTAAAATATTGGCCATTCTTCATCAGTTTGGTTGCAGTTCAGGTTTGAAGATCTCATTGACAGCTTTCTGTTCTCAGGCATTTATAAACACAGCTGCAAAAATATATCAAAAGATTGAAGAAGGAATATTTGATGTTTCAAATGAGGTCTGTATCACATACTTGTGCTTCTTATTATACTAAAATGTGATTATCTATTTTTATTTAAACTATTAAGCTGTGAATTGTATTTGGATTGAAAATTCCATTAAATCATTTATAATGCCTAAATGTGTTCAAACTTCAAACATAATTTCTCTCAAGTTTTTTCTAAGTCCTTTGTTGCTCTATAGTCAATTTATTTTCACATGGCATATGTTCTTTTATGTTGTATTTTTCACGCTTTGCTAGCTGATCTTTCATAGTGCAATGTATTCTAATCAGATTTCCTAGGCAGGTTGTGTGTGTTCTGTGGCGTGGTAACCTACATCTTTGGATTACATAAGAACTCACGTTCTTAAAATGATGCAAGTTTTAAATACTAACAAGCATTTCAGGCATGCTATTGGAAGCTATTGTTATCATTAGAACTTTCTTCCACTTATCCTTATTAAGTAGAGCATAGATTAGCATTTTAGGTATATCTTGAATAATAAGGAAACACATGTTTAAAAGCATATTACTATGACAATCCATGCATGCTGTACTAGACTCTAATACTCTGCTTCTACTTGAGGCAAATTTATCAACCATTTTGAAACTTACTACACATGGCCAACGGAAGATTGTAAGCTTAGTACTATTGATATCGGTTCCATATTTTCCTTTTCAACTACAAGGTTAGATGTAGCAAGCTGATAGACTACTTTAGGCTGGTTCAGTCCATACTCTTTGAAGTTTGAAGTATGTACCTCAGAACGTCACAGATTAACTTATTTTTTATTCCAAAAGACCTGCTTGTGGAGATGGTAAAAGCTCGATAGACCCACAATGTGCATTTCAACAATAAGCCTTTTAGTGCTATAGAATAACATGCTTTCCATGTAGCTTAATCTAAAATGGCTGTGGTACTGGACATTTAATATAGCATAAACTATAAGATACAATTGGAGCATAGCTTAAGCATTGTGAAATGGAAACCTCTATGATATTTTAATTGGTGCATACCTTTGTCTTCATCCATGGTGGTTCTTCTATCTTTGAGAATATGTCCTTGAAGATGCATGATGTATGACTGTATGAAAGATGGAGCACAATGAGGACAACCAAGTGAAACTTCTTTGGGAAATGATAGGATACCAAAGATTCCTCATAGAATAGGGAATTTACATTCTCATCTCTGATTGAATGCGCATGAAGGATAAGGTCCTGAAGTAGCCTAGTAGTATAAAAATTTATTCTCAAGAGTTATTTGGCCTCTTCTAATATCACATTGATGTTACATGCAAGGAGTTACACGTGGGATTTATCACCTAAACTCTCTTCAGTTCTAAAGATATGCCTAGTAATATACTTAGGATATAGTATCCAGAAAATGTTGATTGGAGTAGCGAAGTAAGGGTTATGCTTGCCTAAGTGCTATGACTAGCATAGGAACCCGCAAGACAGCCACTTTAGTAGAATATCAATGTATTTAAATATTTCCTAAAGTTGGACTTAGGAAAAATTAAAAATTCCTAAGTTAATTTATGATTTAATCTTAGCCCTTCATCATGATTTGATCTCAGCCATTGAGATAAATGTTAGGGTTGAGGTTAAAATTATAAGAGGAGATAGAATGAGTAAGTGGCAAGTTAGTTGAGCACAAGTAGTGTGTTAGATCAACGAGAAGAAAAGATTAGGGTTCAACTAATCACAGTGGTTTAGCATCTAGGAGGAAGAGATCGAGTGAGGGTCGAATTGCCTTGGCTTAGACAACATTTGCGTAGCCTCCAGTTCACACATGTGTGCAAGGAGAGATTTGCGCTCGCACGTGTGCACAAATAGGTAGATTTACATGGTACTTCAACATATCAAGTGTGCAGAAGGAAGGCCCAGTTATCTTGGAGATTGATTAGTTGTTTCCCTGTGGTGAAAGGGAAGTTCTCCCTTGCTGTAATTTTCTGAAAACCTTTTTGCTGAAGATAATAAAAAACACACAAAGTTGCAGGTTTTCCTTGGAGTTGGGGTTTCCTTGGTATATCTTGTGTTCTATGTGTTTGCTTTCAGACTTATAATTTATTTTCCGTTATGCATGCTATTTTAGAAAACTTAGTGTATTTGCAATTCAAGTTTCTAGTGCAACATTTATTTGTATGGTTTTACACTTGGAAAATGAAAATCAGTTACTGGGTTTCAAGGAAATCTAACATGGCATCAGAGCATACTAGCATAGCCTTTGATTGAAGACCAAATACAATTTTTATTTTTTAGGAGCAAGTTTTGCGATTCAAAGGGAGCGAGTTCATCAAATCGATTTGGCTGCTAGGGATTTTGGGCAGTGTGTTTTGTTTTGAGCAGTGCAAATTAGCAGTATGGGGTATCAAGGTCTCAGATTTGAAGACAAATTGGATGGTGCGTCCAACTTCTATTCATGGCGTGAAATTGTAGTAATGGTGTTGGAGGAGCAAAGGGCGTGGGAGTTTGTTGATAATGTCCCAACTACACCCACTAACCCTCAACAATTGGCTCAACATAATAAGAAGGATGCGAAGGCAAGAAGAATGATCTTGGAGGGAGTCAAAGATCACATTATTCCTCACTTGACTGAGAAGAAGACAACCAAAGGCACGTGGACAACCATCATTGGTCTCTATAAGGGTTCGAGTGAGGCTAGGAAGTTGGTATTAAAGGACAAGCTCAGGAATATTAAAATGACCAAGTCAGATTCTTTGGTGTCTTAACTCACCAAGTTTTCCCAAGTAAAGGAAGAGTTGGTTAATGTGGGTGAGATAGTTCCAGATAGGGATCTGGTGAATTTCGCTTTGTTGGGTTTCACCAAGTCGTGGAAGGCCTTCATAGATGGGATTTGTGCCAGAGCAAAGCTTCCAAATTGGGAGTGATTATGGGGTGACTGCATCCAAGAAGAGATTCATAGATCAATTGGGGCTTTTGTTAAGGTTGAAGAAGATGAGAACTTTTTCCCTAGCCAGCAAAGGGGGTAGATCCAAAGGAAAAAAGAGTAGTGGTGGTGGAGAATCGAGCTCTAAGGTTGAGAAGAAGAAAAAGGACCTTAGCAAGATCAATTGCTTTTGTTGCCACCAGTTTGGGCATTATGCTACTAAATTCCCTAACAGGAAGAAAGGGTCCAAGAAGGACCAAGTAGCAGCCTTTGCAGAGATAGATGAGTACTGTTATGATTTTGAGGCGTTTTCACTCATTGCTTGCATGACAAGCTCAGTGGCTACCGGTTTATGATATGTGGATAGTGGCATGCCTTGTCATATGACAGGAAATAAGAAGTATTTCAGCAAACTATCAGAAAGGGACATGCAATTTGACATTGAGATGGGAGACGATGGAAAGTATTGGGTTGTGGATATTGGTACAGTGCGATTTGACAAGGTGTTTGGAAACCCTTTGTTTCTTAGAGATGTCATTTATGTCCCTGGGCTCAAGAAGAAGTTAGAAGCTTATTTAGTTTCAACATTGGAGGATAAGGGGTATGAGGCGACCTTTAGAAAAGGTAGGGTTTTTATAAAATCCTCAGCTTCCAAGGTGGCTAAGCAGATCTAGGTTAAGGCGCAAGAGCTTGTACAAATTGCAATTTGAGACAACCACAACTTTAACCAGAAAAGGGAACTATGACTTAGGAAACAAGCTTGGGGAATTGTGGCATAGGCGCATAGGGCATTTGCACCATTTGCTTTGAAGATTCTCAAAGAGATAGCGATAGGGCTGCCACAATGCAGGGTGGATCAACATGAGGTGTGCAAGGGTTGCACACTTGGCAAGTAGGTCAAAACCTCCTTTCCTAGCAGAGATAATAGGGCCAAGGGTATCTTGGACCTTGTTCATTCAGATGTTTGTGGTATTTTCTCTAGAATATCACTTAGTGGGTACAAGTATTATGTCACCTTCATAAATGATCACTCAAGGAAGGCTTGGGTATTTTTCATGAAGAAGGATGAGGTCTTCTCGAAGTTTCTAGAGTACACGACCTTGGTTTAGAATTACATTGACATTAAAATCAAGGCACTAAGGTTTGACAATGGTAATGAGTACACTTCAAACACATTCAAGGAGTTGTGTACCAAGGAGGGCATAAGGAGGGAGCTAACTACACCATGTAACCCTCAACGGAATGGGGTGGCAGAACGCAAGAAGAGGGCCATAGTTGGAGTGGTCAAAGCCATGTTGCATGACCAAGGGTTGCTTAAGTTTGTTTGGGATGAGGCATGTAATACAACAATTTTCTTGTAGAACCTGAGCCTACACAAAGTGTTGGGGCAAGTTACACTAGAGGAGACATTTACAGGGAAGAAATTGGATGTATCACATTTTCGGATATTCGGTAGCCTTGTGTACTGCCATTGTACTAGAGGAGAAGAGGAAGAAGCTAGAGCCCATGATACAGAAGGGCATCTTCATGGGCTACAATGAGACATCCAAGGCTTACATGATATATAACTAGCACTGAGGAAGACAACCATCAGGAGATATGTGAAGTTTGAAGAGGGAAGGCCTTCGAGTAAGTCCTTGGAGCGTGAGCAAGCTACAATGCAAGAGGAGCAGCAGTGGGCTCCTAAGCAGGAAGCTCAACCAACACCTCAGACTACAAGTATACATGTTGATGGGAAGGTTGAGCAACATAAGGACGAGGGGGACATGTAGTTGGAGGAGAGAGTAGAGCCCATTAAGGTAATGACTCCCAACACAGAGAGAAGGAAAGCGAGATAGGCATATCAGCTAATCCAAGAGGCACAGGAGCAAGTTGGTGCTCCTAGTACATAATTTAGACAAAGTAGACAACCACACAGGTACATCAGATATATGGCGCTTATGACCAAGTTTTTGGATGCCGAGCCTTCTAGTTATCAGGAGGCAACCATTTAGTAGGTATGGAGAGATGCCATGGTGGAAGAGTCTACCTCCATCATGAAGAATGATGTCTAGGAGGTGGTGCTGAGGCCAAAAGGAAAATATGTGGTGGGCTCTCACTGAGTTTTTAAGATCAAGTATGGGGCTGATGGGAGCAGTGAGAAATTTAAGGTGCCAAAGGCCAGAAGGAAAATTTGTGGTGGGCTCTCGTTGGGTCTATAAGTTCAAGCATGGGGCTGATGGGAGCATCGAGAAATATAAGGCAAGATTTGTGGCAAAGGGTTTCTGACAAGTAGAGGGGATTGATTATGACAAGACCTTTGCCCCAGTGGCCAAATATTTGTATGTCGGGGCTATTGTACCTGTTGCAACACAAATGGGGTGGAGGATCCACTAGATGGACGTTAAAACAACGTTCCTCAATGGGATTGTTGAGGAGGAGATTTATATTGAGCAACTGGAAGGATTTGAGACATGCAGTTGAGATACTCATGTTTGCAGACTCAAGAGAGCCTTGTATGGGCTCAAACAGGTTCCATGAGCATGGTATGCTTGGATAGATAGTTACCTTTAGGGTTTAGGCTTCACTAAGAATGAAGGACCCTAACCTCTACTACATTGTTGTTGGAGTTGAGTCACTCATTCTGGTGCTATATGTGGATGATTTGATTTTGAAAGGTGCAAATAAGCTCATCTAGGAGTGCAAGAGGGATCTTGTAGGCGAGTTTTAGATGAAGGATATGGGGATGATGCACTATTTCCTTGAGCTTGAGGTTTGGCAGGGTGATGAAGAGATCTTCTTGGGGCAGGGCAAGTACGCCCTGAAGATTCTGAGGAGCTTTCATGTCCAGGATTGCAGACCCATGACCACACCTCTAGTCACAAACTAAAGGAAGGTGGATACATCCATATTAGAGCGAGTAGACCCCTCAATTTACAGAAAGTTGATTGGGTTGTTGATGTATTTGGTAAATGTGCAACCATACATTTGTTTTGTAGTTAACTCCTTGAGCCAGTTTATGGTTGATCGTACCAGAGGGCATTGGGTTGCTGCCAAGCACGTATTGAGATATCGCAGGGGAACAATAGAGTACAAATTATGGTATATATAGGTTGATAAGATGAGACTTGAGGGCTTCACGAATGTAGATTGGGTAGGGAGCTCCACAAATAAGAAGAGCACATTGAGATGCATGTTCAGTGTTGGATCAACAATTGTTTCTTGGTTCAGTCAGAAGTAGAAATCAGTTGCATTGAGCTCAACCAAGGTCGAGTACATGACTGCTAGTTTGGTAGGGTGTAAAGCTATTTGGTTGAGGAAGCTTCTTGTGGGATTTTTTGGGGTAGAGTTGGAACCCATCGTGATCCGCTGTGACAATTAGAGTTGCATCAAGCTCTCTAAAAATCCAGTGTTTCATGATTGTTCAAAGCATATCAACATACATTATCATCACATCAGGGATATTGTTTAGAGAGGTATAGT
Source organism: Pinus taeda (assembly GCA_000404065.3). NCBI lineage: Eukaryota > Viridiplantae > Streptophyta > Pinopsida > Pinales > Pinaceae > Pinus > Pinus taeda. The sequence continues at coordinate 21,525 of APFE031280923.1, read as the reverse complement.
TACACTCTAGTACGTACCAATAAAGGAGCAACCAATAGACATTCTGACTAAGGCTTTGCCATGGACTAGATTTGTTTACTTCAGAGAGAAGTTGGGTGTAGTGTAGAACACCTTCCTCTGTAAGAGGGAGTGTTGATTGGAGTAGAGAACTAAGGGTTCCACTTGCCTAAGTGCTAAGGCTAGTAAAGGAGCCCACAAGACAACCACTTTAGTAGAATATTAATTTATTTAACTATTTTCTAAAGTTGGACTTAGAAAAAGTATAAATTCCTAAGTTAACTTATAATTTAATCTTAGCCCTTCATCACAATTGATCTCAACCGTTGAGAGAGATGTTAGGGTTGAGGTTGAAATTATAAGAGGAGATAGAGCGAGTAAGTGGCAAGTCAGTTGAGCACAAGTAGTGTGTTAGATCAGTGAGAGGAAAAGACTAGGGTTCAACAGATCGCAATGGTTCAGAATCCAACGAGGAAGAGATCGAGTGAGGGCCGAATTGCCTCAGCTTAGACAACATTTGTGCGGTATCCAGTTTGCACGTGTGCGCAAGGAGGAGAGATATGTGCTTGCACATGTGCATAGATAGGCAGATCTGCATGGTCGTTTAGCAAATCAAATGCTCAGAAGGAAGATCGAGTTATATTGGAGGTTGATCAATTGTTTAGGGAAGTTCTCCCTTCCTATAATTTTATGAAGAAAACCCTTTTGTTGAAGATAATAAAAAGAACACAAAGTTGTAGGTTTCCCTTGGAGTTGGGGTTTCCTCGGTATATCTTGTGTTCTATGTGTTGAATGTGTTTTCTTCAGATTTATAATTTATTTTCCATTGTGCATGCTAAGTTAGAAAACTCAGTGTATTTGCAATTTAAGTTTCCAGTGCAACAATTGTTTGTCTTTCTAGTTTTACACTTATAACCTGTGAATTAGTTAGAGTTTTAAGGGAATCTAATAGAAAACTCCATTCATGGTTAAGAACACATGTTTCCTGCTTGGAGGTCACTAGTTTGAATCTGGAGGGGGTAGGGTATGTACGCATCCATAAACTAAGCGGTCAAATTGCTGTGTGGATGGGTTCCTTGTCCCATTAATGGGGGGTCTCATATGTCAATTTGGGGCCTGGCTAGTCTGTGATCTTAAATTAGAATATTATTATTAAAATTCACTATGATGAGTGCTTAGGATGATAACATAAAATATATCAAGTACTAATTATTTATTCCATGCTTAGGAATAAATTGTCCTCAATTTTTTTGGAGATGGCAAAAACTGTTGCTCAAATGTGGATTTGGAAATCCACGTTGCTTGTGAAGACAAGCTGCCTTTTTTTTTAACCAAATTCATGGTAATATTTTTTTTTTTCTAATTGTCTAATAGCATATCTCTAAGACTAAGGTTGGGAATTTGGGATAGATAATGTGAATGTCTCAGATGCACCTTACCTCATACATTTTGTGGTTGTTGGTACTAACCACGTCATGAATGCCAAGATGCGTTGGAAGGTCAAGGTGGAAAGCATTTGGGTCAATAGGCCACAAATGGGGTAAGGACCCTACCTCACTTATTGTGGTGTTGCTTGTTTTTAAACCTTTGTGTATTAAGGCGCAATGAAACTTTATGTTCAACTTGAAAACATTAAATTCTATATCTATCTTGAAGAGTGTTGTATTTTGGCTATGTTAAAGAAAAATATTACTTGGCATGTATTCTTGCTAACTATTCTACAAAGATAATGGTTTTGTCTTGCTCCTTTTGTTCACATGGCTTGGAAGAAGTGGATGGTTGTTACAAGATCTGGATATGGATCTAATTATTTGGATGGTTATTATAGGATCTGGATATGGATCTAGTTATTTGGATGGTTGTTATAGGATCTGGATATGGATCTAGTTATTTGGATGGTTATTATAGGATCTGGATATGGATCTAGTTATTTGGATGGTTGTTATAGGATCTGGATATGGATCAAGTTAATTTTTTGAAAAGTTAGGATCTTGATATGGGGAAATGGGATGCATCCCACAGTCCCGTCCGCTAGACTTGAGAAAAATGTGGTTTAGCTTTAGTAAACTCAAGTGTAATTATTTCCATTTTGCAATAAGGTCTGGGAAGGGTCTATGAGACAGATAATTGTCTCTATAACAACTTTTATTTATCATATTTCTTGTTAATAATGATTATGTTAAAACATAAAAGACATTCCCTTCTCAATATGTCTTGCAAACTTACAGCTGTGTTGAAAACCAATGTAAAACACTCATTTTTAGATTAAGAAGGTGATTGAATATGAGTTTATTTAAACATTTAGTACACCAATCCAAGTCACTACCATCTAATTGTTTTCACAATGCTTGAGGTTGTGATGGTGGAAGCATTGGACTTGAATGACTCCTGGAAACCCATGTACAATATGTAAAAGTTGGGATGATCCAAAAAATGAGAAGAACAAGAGCAGTAACCACAAGGACTAGCCCTTTGAAATGTTGCATTTCATGTTTTCTTGACATGGAAGATTTGCTTGTTGTAATGTCGCTGAAAATACAAATTGAAATCACCAGAAACCCAAATTAAAATCCATTATACAAAACCCATTTTGAGCTGCAACTTGTACGACAAATATAGATTTAGTGCAATACAAAAACAATGGACGGAAAAAATGATTGTATTATCCAATCACCAATGTCTATGATTGTCAAAACTAAAGATATATGCCCACAATATCTCTGAAATCTGCCAAGAAAGTCCCTGAAATTTCCCAGAACATTCTTGAAATCTGTACGGAACGTCCTTGAAAATTGCTCGAAACATCTTGGGGATGGCCAACGTCTCTGATAAAGTCCCCAACAGTTTCGAGATGTTTCCTAAGGGTTCCTCAACTCCCCAAAATGTGGGAATGCAATGCAGATATATAGATATATATATATATATATACCATGAACCATATGTTGAGAAATCAATGCTAGTAAATTTAGGGTTAGATTTCCCTTTCTTGACAATTACTTGAGAATTATGTTGGCTTCTTTTACTTCTTTGCTATATTATCATTCATCAAACACTTACCAAATTATGTGTGTATGAAGATCACAAAAAACACAAGACGCAAGATGTAGGCACTATGTCAGGGCAAAACCCCTATCTAGGGGAAAACCCAGTCAAAATCTCTTCCTTCAATAGTTTTCTTGAGACTCTTCAACCTAGACACAAACCTCCTCCAACCACCAAGTTCGCCTCCTCTTCCAACAACTTCGACCTAGAAACAACAGCGCTTCAACCCAGCAAATGGCAGCAACAACAACAACTTCGACTTGACAATAAAGACTTCGATCTCCTAGAGGAATCCACACGAGAGAGAGATAGATAGCCCAAAATTTCGATCTTGCCTTTCTCTCCCTTCTTCTCCAACTTCGCACTACTTTTAGCCTCCTTTCCTACTTCACACTTTTTGTGGCTCTTTCTTTTGGATATCGAACTTGTGTGAGAGAGAGTGAATGCTCTAAATGATTTCGAACTGCTCCAATATATAGGCTTCTGGTGAGGTTGACTTACCTAGTTTGAGGCCGACTTGATCTCCTTGAGGCTGACTTGGTGTGGAGGTGTCAAATACCTAATTTGACTTAATAATAAATCTTTTTACATGATTCAAAAGCCCAAGAAGGGTCTCATAAAATGTACAATGAATCTAATGAATCAAAATAAATCCTAGGAGTCCACAATGGGGACTTTGACTAATAAAAGATGAATGACTCAAATACATTTATGGAGATCGAACCTAGTTACATTCTTCAATACTCCCTCTTAACTAGGGAGGTATTCATAACAACATATACAAGTACAAGGAAGATCTCAAAACATATGAACTATGAAGAATTTAGGCACAACAATGCCATGGACTAGATTCCTGACCAGGGCACTCTATCTGGGTCCTACAATTGTTTAGGCACTCATGGTGCCACGAACTAGGTACCATCAAGGTTACTTTTTAACCATCAACCTAGGGATCTAGTATCTGAGGTCAAATCCCATGACCAATGCCACCCTCTTTACTTTGGGATCCAAACATCAACACATAGTGTTGGCCAGATGTCCTCCCAGGCAATGTGTCTCACACACAAAGCCTCAACAAATCTCTTCCAAACTTTTATCATCATCAACAAGATCAACAATATCAACCAAACCAAGCATGCTTCTAAGATATTCAAACTTCTTATTAGGAAGATACTTTGTTAGTATCTCAAGTACCTGATTGTCTGTCAGGACATACTGTAGCTTCACGATCCCACCCTGCACCAAGTTCCTAATGTAGTGGAAATTATTGTTGATATGCTTTGTCCTAGCATGAAACACGAGATCTTCAAATATCTTGATGCAACTTTGATTATCACAATTTATCACAGTAGGACCTGAAGGCCTCTCGAACAAATCTGTTAGAAGCTTCCTCAACCATACAGCCTCCTTTCCTACTTCACATGCGACCACATACTCTGCTTCAACACTACTCAAAGCAATGAGATCCTGCTTTCTACTAATCCATGAGATCATGATAGATCCCAAACTAAAGCATCCACTAGTAGTGCTTCTTCCATCGGTCTCACTGCCACCCAAATTAGAATTTGTGAAGCCATTCAGCTTGACTTCCTTGCTATCGTACTTTAGGTAGTGATGTATAGTGCCACGAAGATATCTCAATATATGCTTGGCAACTATCTAGTGATCATGACGAGGCTCCACCTGAAACTGACTAAGAATATTCACAACAAAACATATATCCGGTCTAGTATTTACCAGATACATCAGAGAACCCACAAACTTACGATAGGAGCTAGGATCTACTAGACTTGAGTCAGAGCTCCTCAACTTCTTGAGATTGGTTATCATAGGAGTAGTCATGGGCTTGGAATCCATCAATCCAAATTTCTGCAACAACTTGATGATATACTTTCCTTGATCCAGATATATCTCGCCATGCTTCTACCATACTTCCAGACCTAGGTAATAGTGCATCAGTCCTAGATCCTCGATCTCAAACTCGGCTGCAAGCATATTCTTGCGTTTTTGTATCCTTTGCTCCACACTTGTAATGAATAGATCATCCACATATAGTAGAATAATGACTGGCTCATTATCCACAACCTTGATGTAGAAATTTGGATCAACAATACTCTTCACGAACCCAATTCTTAGAAGGTATGCATCCATTCTTGCATACCATGCCCTAGGAGCTTGCTTCAAACCATATAGGGCCTTCTTGAGTCTACATACATGAGTGTGTTTGCTATTACTTCAAAGCCTTCAGGTTATTTAATGTATACTTCCTTATTGATGGACCCATATAGAAATGCCGCCTTTACATCCATTTGATGGAGATTCCATCCCATTGTAACAACCAATGAAACCAAAGATCTAATGGTAGTATACCTTGCGGTGGGTGCAAAGGTTTCTTCATAATCTATGCCTTCCTTTTGAGAGAAATCCCTTGCAACAAATCTAGCTTTGTATTTGTCTATACTTCCATCAACAACATGCTTGATCTTGTAGATCCATTTGGAGGTGAAAACCAATTTGTCACTAGGTTTAGGAACGATTTCCCAAACCCCATTCTTCATGATGGATTGATATTCTTCCTGCATTGCCTTCTTCCATTCTTCTTGATGAGCAACTTCTTCAAATGTAGATGGTTCAACTTCATGTCCTTCAACATCTTCAAGAGTAACTTTTAACCAATTTGGCCTCTTCCTTGTGTTTGGTATGATCACAGGTTGAATAGGCTCACTTGGTCCTTCTATTTCTTCTTGAATTGTAGATGGATTGTTGTGGTGTACTTCTTCTTCTTCAAATATTGGTATATCTTCGTCATCAGAATCAATAGGAATGACTTTGGATCTTTTGTAGGCATGATTTTCATCAAATATAATGTCCATGCTTACTTCAATATGTCTTCCTTGCTTGATGTAGATTCTATATGCCTTTGAGGAGAGACTATAACCAACGAATATCCCTTTGATGCTTGTAGAATCTAACTTCTTTTGTTTGTCCTTTGGAACGTGGATATAGGCAGGACTCCCAAAGATTTGGAGATGGTCCACACTTGGCTCTTCCCTATGAATGCTTCCTCAGGTGTCATATTCTCAAGAATTCTATGAGGACTTCTATTTTGAATATATACCGCTGCCATTGTTGCTTCTCCACATAGAAATTTTGGTAAGTCTTGATCAAAGAGAATTGTTTGTATACCTTCTCCAATTGTCCTATTCTTTCTTTCGGCCACTCCATTTTGTTCGGGATAGTAGGGAACAATGAGCTCCCTCATAATTCATGCTTCTTTACAATATGCAATCAATTCTTTAGAAGTGTATTCTCCACCATTGTTGGATCTCAAAGTCTTTATTTTTCTTTCGATTAGGGTTTCCACTTTCGATCGAAACTCCTTGAATTTTTCAAATACTTCATCCTTTTTCTTGAGAAGGTAGAGCCATGTTTTTCTAGAGTGATAAACAATGAATGTTAGATAGTAAAGATGTCCTCCAAGTGATTTGTTAGACGTAGGCCCACACACATCAGAATGAATGAGGTCCAGTATTGCTTTAAAGCTTGTTTCACTATTTGTAAATGGTTTTCTTGTATGTTTACCCAAAGAACATCCCTTGCAAACTCCTTCACGATCTTCTTTGATATTGGGGATGCCATGAACCAGTTGATTAAGAGTGGAATGATCTTGTAGTGCAGATGACCATATCTTTTATGCCATAGCTCAATGGGATTGATTTCCATATGAACTAGAGCTTGAGGAGATGGTGTTATGACTCTATATAAGCTTCCTTCATGAACTCCAATAACCCTAGCTTTATCAATACTTGAATCTTTTCCCCAAACCAAAACCTTTCCATCAACAAAAGCAACTCTATATCTTCTAAGCAAGAAATTGAAAGCAAATTCTTTTTCAAACCTGGAACATATAGTATGTTGTTGAGATGTAGCTTAGTTCCATTCTCCAGCTTCAAAGATGTTGATTCCAGGCCTCTAACAACATAGCTTTTTTTTGTCTACCAATTCCACTGCATTAGAAGATGATTTCTTTGATAGAGTGTGAAGTTGTTTACTTTCACTTGTCATATGCCTTGATGCTCCACTGTCAATAATCCATGCATTATCATCATTAAGTGAACCTGTAAGTGCAACCAAGAACCCTTGACTTTTGACCTTGTTGAATAAGTAGTAGAAGATCTTCTTGATCCATCTTCCTGCAGTATTGAATCCCATTCTCATATAACTTATTGTAAAGGAAGTAACCATTTCCTTCAAGCCAACTAAGTGATCTTCAATCTTCCTTGACCTTAGCTCTGATACCATGTTGAGAAAGCAATGCTAGTAGATTTAGGGTTAGATTTCTCTTTCTTGATAATTACTTGTGAATTATGTTGTCTTCTTTTACTTCTTTGTTATATTATCTTTCATCAAGAAATTACCAAATTATGTGTTTATGAAGATCACAAAAACACAAGACACAAGATGTAGGCACTCTGTCAGGGCAAAACCTCTATCTAGGGGAAAACCCAGTCAAAATCTCTTCCTTCAATAGTTTTCTTGAGACTCTTCAACCTAGACACAGACCACCTCCAACCACCAAGTTAGCCTCCTCTTCTAGCAACTTCGACCTAGAACTTCGACCTTGAAGCAACAACACTTCGACCCAACAAATGGCAGCAACAATAACAACAACAACAACTTCGACCTTGAAGCAGCAACACTTCGACTTAGCAAATGGCAGTAGCAACACCAACAACAACTTCGATTTGACAATAAAGACTTCGATCTCCTAGAGGAATCCACACAGGAGAGAGAGAGAGAGATAGCCCAAAATTTCCATCTTGCCTCCCTTCTTCTCCAACTTCGCACGCCTTTTAGCCTCCTTTCTTACTTCGCACCTTTTCAGCGCTTTCTTTTGGATATCGAACTTGTATGAGAGAGAGTGAATGCTCCAAATGAATTAGAATTGCTCTAATATATAGGCTTCTGGTGAGGTTGCATTACCTAGTTTGAGGCCGACTTGATCTCCTTGAGGCCGACTTGGTGTGGTGTCAAATACCTAATTTGACTCAATAATAGATCTTTTTACATGATTCAAAAGCCCAAGAAGGGTCTCATAAAATGTATAATGACTCTAATGACTCAATGTAAATCCTAGGAGTCCAGAATGGCGACTTTAACTAATAAAAGATGACCCAAACATGAAACCCATGCTTTAATAAGTCATTGTAATAATAATACAAATTTTCTTTTTCATTTTTTTGATAAGTACATTACATAATGACTCAAATACATTTATGAAGACCGAACCTAGTTACATTCTTCAACACCATAAACTTTGCAAATTTGGATTTCATGAATCAAAACCATTCGTAACTTTGACATATATATATATATATATAATATATATTATAATATATATATTAAATTTAATTAAGTCCATGAGAAATATAAATTTCTTTATATTCTATTTGAGGAATATACATGCTTTAGTCCTTGAGGGATTACCTAGACAACAAGGCTTGAAGCCATTCCAAGAAATATTCATTATGAGCTCAACATGTCACATGTAGGAATTGAACCTGGGTGGGGAGAATAACAACATTTCTCCCAACCACCTGAGCTACACCCAATTGGCTCATAACTTTCAAAATATACCAAAAAGATTGTTCCCATTAATATATTATATTAGGTATAAAAGTCATCATTGCACACATACACAATGTGCGTGTAAACATTAACATGATGTATAAGCATTGCAAGAATACATGATTTGTATACATTTCATATGTTAGAAACTCATAAATGCAGACAACTATGTAAAAGTCAAATTGATGTGCTTTAGAATAGGAGAGGTTAATTTATAGGAAAAGTTAGATTGGAGGGCCCCGTTTTTTTTTTTTTTAATGTGTTTTCTATTAACAAAAAATGAGTTTCTTTTCAAGGATCCATGGACACTCTATTTCAGGAAGGTGGGAAACATATCCTAGGTGGATCATTAGCATTCCAAATCTGAAAATGTGGATTTTTGCTGGATCTATTTCCGACATGTGTGAACACAATTCCTGGATCCTTTCTAGGTGGATTTGTGAACTTAGGTGGAAAGTCGTACTAGGAGTTTGCAACATGGAGGAGGTTGGAACCCACAAAGAATCTCAAAAGGTGAATGCTTAATGAACTCATGCAATTCCTTGTTGTATTTGTCCCATGAATTGTTGGCTAATGCTATAGGCACAAAGTTCAAACCTTGAACAAAAGGTCTTATTCAAGACTTCATTTAGGCTATCAATTTGTAGATAAAAAGAAATGGATATTGGAACCAATAGTTAGGCATGCTCCATAATGATTTCCAAAGTGTTTGGGGAATAGAAAAGCTCTTTTAATTATCCCTTTTGGATATTTTCGTTAAATTTATGAAAAATTTCTTCTGAAAAATATGCCGTGAATTTTTATTCAAAATGAGAATGAAAATTCATCAATTTATGCCAAAAAAGTTGATAACATAAAATCCCAGAAATGAATAATGTTGCTACCCTAGCAAATTGAAAATAAAATTATGACAATCAGAATATGAGATAAATGCAACAAATCTCAGCTTTATTATATCAGTATAAATACTAAAATTACATGCACATAAAAAGAACTGATGTGTAGCTGAGATAGAACCCTCCAAATTGAATCTGGTCTCAAGATAATCTGCTGCAACACTGAATATGACCTCCTAACTGCAAATATAGCTTGAGAATTTGGATTATCCTCACTCCAATTTGGCAAATTTGCTCTAGATATGATCTTCAATAACGCCGTTGAAGCTCCGTGAGATTTCTAGATGAAATCTCCTCAACAGTGGGTTGGGTTTTCATCCAACTCACAATAGGGAAACCCAAGGGTTTTTGTCCCGGGGCTCACTGAAGTTGAGAACCATGTTCCGAAAACTTTTCCAAGAAGAAAATATCACAAATCCAAGATGTTCCAATTGATCTCCTCCTCCTCCTTTTAAAGACTCCATAGATAGACCTCGAAGCTTCTAGAAACATCTTATTTTATTATTATTTTAGAATCTCCTCCCTTGACTTTATCTTAAGTGACTTTTTAATTTAATTTTATTTCACTTAAGTCACTTTTCTCCTTTTCCCTCCAATTAATTATTTTCCCTTTTTTGAATTAAATGACTAATTAATGTCATTTTTAATATGGGAAATGGTAAATCGCCCACCTTACTCTCTCCGACCATTGGAAATCACTTCTCAGCATCCCATCCTGTAGATCTTCTCGTTCCGATTCTAATGAGCTATTACATTAAGGTGTTCCGTCAAATATTCCTCTCGGAATGCCACTTTGAGTGTAGTTAATTAAGTTTTGCCCAATAATAACCCTGTTTTATGGGAATTATCAGAAAGCCACGGAACCAAAAACAAGCTATGCGGAACTGCTCATGATGATGAATATGCCAAGCGAATGCTGTTGGATCCCATAAAAACTCCCAAAAACCCCTCTAAGACTCCCCAATGACGTGATATTGCTCTTGTCTCTTGGCCATCACATACCCTGGAAACCCATCGTGGTTGAACTATAGAGGAAAATAAAAATGGGGAGATGACAACCCTGCTTTAAGATTATAGTAGAAGGTAAACCCTGCTATGTTCATATTTGTTTGAATGACAAGTTTGTGGCTCGAGGTCATAGATTGCTTTTTTGTAGAGAATAAAAATGATCGTTTGGGAGAAATGACAAATTTCCATAAATAGTCATGTTGTTGCTGGTCATGAAATTTGTTGTAATTTTTATGGCAGGCCAACAAGAAAATAATTTACTTGATGCAACAAGCTATTATTAAACATAAATACAACACATCTAAAATAATTAACTCATGAGAAAATGAAACTATATAAGTATAAAGCATTCAATCAAGCCAACTGCATAAGATAAATGGAATTCCATTACAACATCAAGAAGGAATGCAATGCCTTCCCCTTTCCTAAGGAAGAAGAGGGGCAACCGACTCAGTTGTGTGCCTTAGACAAGACTTCTCAATACACTATATGAATATCTCCATGAAAGATAATACAAGCCATGTTGAGAAGGTTACAAGGGACGACTCCCATAATTAAAATCCTTACTAATGAAAATGATTATGTGATTAATGTTGATTTTCCATGGCATATGAGAATCCAGGTTAGTGTCTTAAAATATTTGACATAACCAAATCAAATGCCTCTACTTATCATACTTTGCACAACGGATAATAACACATCAGTGAATCAACTAGTGCACATGACAATTTAAAATTTTTTCAACCCATCATTATTATATTAATAAACTGATAATACAACTGTTTAGGGCTCCTGTACCAGGGATAATGGCCCTCATACATCCACTTATATAAGTATATACAAGAACAAGATATGCTGATCACCTAGTTGATGAAGAGCTCGATCACAACTTCCTTGATCTTATCCTAAACAAAACTACGGGTCCTTCGCTCCCGTTCTGCAACTTCTGCCTCTATCAATGTACCAACTCCTTTAGGTCATTGAACTTGGCTTATGAATCTTCCCTCTACCTGATCATTCGTCCTTTAATACATCAACACTTAGGATCTTCTTTCAAGTTGTTCACAACTCCGTTTGTGAACGACTTTCAACTGCCCACTACTGCTCCTAAGCACTTTGGGGACTTCTTCCCTCTAATGCCTTCCTGCACTGCTCCATTGAAGACATACTTTGGGCCGGAAGGATGCCACCTATCATTGCTAGAAGTCCTTCTCCAACAATGAACACAGGCTGATGTGATCTGCTCCCTTGACCTTCTTTCTTTTTCCTTCAAGAACTAGTCCCGAGCTCATCAATTCCGCCACTCCTAGCAATCCATTAGTCCTTCAATGTACTACACTTAGGGCTCCAATCTTCACCCATCTTACAACTGTCAAAGTCTTTCTTGACAAGCTGATTTAGGGCTACTTTGGGTCACCTACTCGCTGCTCTCCAATAACCTTAAGGCACCCAATGCATCTATCCACCCAGACCCTTCAGATCTTCCCACTTACAATCCCATCTGGACTGATCTAGGGCTCTGAATAAACTTCCCTTCATTTTGCACTAGAGGAGCTATTGCACAAATCTGGAACTGCCATTATGTTGCTGATCCAATCCTTGAAGCTGTTCCATAAATATGCCCTCTTCTAGGGCTTGTGCAAGCTAGCCTCTCTCTTGCAATTTGAGTCCTCTAATTGCACATATCTGGGCCACATGTACAACCACTTATAGTTCTTATTCCTCCAAGGATTTTCATACTTTGACTGGAACAAAACACTATTCAAATCCTATGGACAGTCCATCAACCAACTAATCTCCTCGTTATGCAAGTCCAGCGACCAAGTGTCACCTTTCTTCTGCTCAATCCTCTACTCAAGATCTGACCTCCTTTAGGATCTGCTGTCCCCACAAGCTCCTTTGCAAGTCACTTCAAGATCTACAATCTTGGTTGTGTAGACAACCCTCCAGCTAAGGTTCTCAACCCTTCTTTTCTACGCAGGTTTGGAGCAGACTTAAGGCACTCTCTACAGGCTGATCATGTTTAGGAGTAACCCTAATGTAGGGCGTACAAGTGCTATTGTTCATAACCCTTATGAACAACCTTCCCTTGAATTTTCTTTCCACCTGATACACAGTCCTATGTACTAGGTATCGACCTCCCTTTTTCTCTGAGCTAGGCCGAATAGGAATGCATAAGGACTGCCCACACACACAATCATAACTCAACTTTTCTAGGGCATGGTATTACAACAAATCTGCCCTCATCTAGGCCTTCTTCAATATCTGTTCTAAGTCCTTTAGTACAACTCATCTCTTGGCATCTAGTCAACTTGAGGATCAAATCAACCTACCTCATCTAGACGTCTAGATCTGCCCAGAAGTAGATCTCCTTTTTGTGCTTCAACTGAGGTAGATTTGTCCTCCATTAGGGCTACCAGAAGACCCTAAACTTTGACCAGTCCTACTCCTATTTTCCTTTGTGCCTAACCTTGGTAAGGTCTCATATGTCAACGTTAGTCCACCCATCTGTGTGGCCTACCTTCCAGACTGATATTAGGCCTTGCAACCCTCTAATCTTCCACTGAAAGGGATCTCGACCCTCACAAAGAGATCTGAACTACTACTGCTTATTACTCAGAGGTATTCTACCCACAAACCTTGCACATATGTCTCCAAAACTTGGCTGCCTTCCTTCTTAGCATGGTCCAATCAAATCACAAGAAAGGGTCCATACATGTCCTTTTCTCTTCTTTAGATTGACTCCGGAAGGATGCGGCTTCCTTAGATTTGATCCTCCTCTTGATTGAGCTACCCTTGATGAAATTCACGACCTCCTCTAGTATCCCATGCTTGGCCTATAACTCGGCCCCCTCTTGGACTACATTTGTTTTAACGTTCTCATCAAATAAGCTCCTCTCATTTGATGATCTCCTCTAGCCTAGCCTTGGGCCTTCTTAAATAGATTTCTCCTAAGCCTTCTTAGAACGCACTAGAAATTTAGGGTTTTGGACTTAGGAATTTCCTTTTAATTTTAATCTTTCTTTTTAGAATTTTAAACCCCATCACTTGGGTCTTTTGCTCATAGACCCCTTTTGTACCAACATTCTCACAAACCCCAATCTGTGCTTGTGGAATACATCCCAAGCTACATATTTCAACAATTAACTAACATAAATTTACAAAATAAAATAGTCCCTAGGGTAATAAAGTATGCATCTCGCAACCATCAAAGTTGTCACAATCATCATCTTACAAATAAGTGCCATTGGTACTACATTGCATGGTATGGTATTTAGGCTTTTCCCAAGGAATTGTTTGGTGAGGATTCTCTTGGATATCCAAACATGAGACTGAGTATGTTAGGAAATTGTAGAATATTGTGTATTTGGGTGTTTCCCCATGATCTTAAATGAAGAATGTCACTCCCATGGTATTTTGGTGGAATCACTATGGTATGACCATAAAAAAGGACATAACACGAGTTTCTTGTTGTTCTTGCATCCTTGTTGCCTAGGAAAATAATAATTATGGGGTTGGATAGAAGCATGACTACTATTAAAACATAGCTTGGTACATCAAGATGTGTCATCTATAATAAGTGGGTGAAAGTAGGAATAAATTCTACTACTTATATGTTTATGGTTTTTTTCTATGTGGTTCACAGACCCTGAGGATTGGTGATTGCTACATCCATGAAATATTTGTATCGGGTAGATCCATTCGAAGGGATCACTTCCTGTCGGCTCAACAACAAAGCCTGACCTCAGGAGTGTCGAGAGAATTGAAGCTGTGACCTCTCAATAACAAAGGTGCTTTAATGATGGGGACTTGACTAATTGAGCTAACTCTTGGGGCTATTTTTTTCTATGTGGTTCACGAACCTCAGAGATTGTTGACTACTATGTCCACGAAATATTTGTACTGAACAAATCAACCTGATGGGATCACTTCTTTCCAACTCAACCATAGAGCCTAACCTCGAGGGTGTCGAGAGAATTGAACCTTTGACCTATCAATAGAGTTGTATGTTTATGGTTTTTCTTATACTAGGAAAATAAATTGGGAAGTATTTTTGTGGATGCTATGGTATGGTTGTCTACAATGTATGATGATGATGTGTCAATTTGGGCATCCCATTTTGGCACTTAGTTTATGATATAATTATTAAGTTGTGTAGAGCTTAAAAGGGTATCTTGGCTTGATGTATATAATTATGCATATTGAAAAGTTGTGGGCTTGGTAATGACATCCTATTAAGAGATCAATGCCAAGGCTCCACTAATGGATGCACTAGTAAACTTAGGAATATTTTAATATTCTCTAAATTGGGCAAGTGAATGATGCAAGCATGAGGTAAAAATAAAAGGAAATGATATAAAACATGTGGAATATGGTTGCCTAGAAGAGCGAAAAGAGGAGCTCATGATGTGCCAAGTGGCAAGCTAGAGGCAAGGCAAGTTGTTAGGATTCACCTAGCTCATAATGCATGACAAATAGCAAATGCCCAACTACACTATGTTGCATGACCAATGCCTTGCACTTAACTATATCCCTTTTCAGTGGCCAAATAATAGCATGAGAGAATATTACCTTGAGAAGTGAAGTGACATCTCACTTCGTGCACATTAAATATTCACCGATTCCTTTCATAATATATATGCTCCTTGGAGACATAGGCGGGGTTCCCTTTGCTTTTTATTTGACCATTTTCATGTTCATGTGAAATTGATCTAAGTCAAGGAGATCAATGGAGAACTTGTGTTAGGAAACCCCAAATTCACGATGTTGCATATGAACACTTGAGTCCCTGCACACTTGAGCGAAAGTCCTTCACCCAATTTTGAGATGTCCTTCTCTCATTGTGTGTGTCTACTCCACTCATCTTAGCTGCATTTTATAACATTGAATTAATCCCAAGTCCAAAACCCTAGATCTGCCTAAGTGATCAATGGCTGAGATTATATTTCACCATTCACTTGAGATCAATGGCTCATATTTAATTTAATTTACTAATGCCAAAACCTTATGCATTTAACTACATTGTACTCAAATATTTATAGAGTGATATTCACTTTATTAAAGTGAATTTCCTAAATTTTGAGAGGTATTATTGATGACTTCCACTTGGTAGACACAAATCTGATGTGGAAGTACTTCTCCGATGCTACTAAAACATCAATAGAATGCTACCCTTCTTGGCTGCCCCTAATTACATACACACAAATGATGAGTCAATTCACGAAAATTAAGAATACATTGAAACCCACAACTTATTGTTAGCTGCTTTGGCAAGGGAGATTGAGAACTCATGAAATATGTTTGATGCTGAATGTATTGTAGCTTGCACACTACTACAAGGTTGAGATATTCCCTGTTAAATGGATCTTTATACATCTAGAACCACATGTCAAGGATATCCATTGTTGAAAACTTACGTTAATATACTGAATGTAGAAGTCCCCTTTATGTCATTGTACATATGTCTGCTCTTGTATGAGTTGATATGGCTACTCATGCTCTCTGAAATAACTTTGTTGTTTATGAAGCCCAAATCCAACAATCTAATATCTCTCAATGTCTGTGTCATAAATGGGATCAATGTCAAAATTAACATAACTCATATCCCACTTGCACTTGTCAACTTTGATGAATGGATCAATTCTTTCAGTTCCTTTATGGTCACCATCCTCTTCGATAGCATGCCTGGTCACTGAATCCTCCTCTTCCAAGTCACTAGTAGATATGTCATCAAGATTGAGTGCTTGGAAAGGAGTGTAGTTTGTTGAACTTTTGATTTCATTTAGAGGAGGGTGGGTGCGTTCTTGAATTATCGTGGTCTCCAAACTCTCTTCATATTCTTGTTCCTTTATTTCTCAAAGCATACGAGGGGAATAGGGAGATTCTTCTTCATTCATTCTTGTACAAGCATAACATTCTTTCCAATTTTAGCACTTGTTCCTCCTCAACAAGATGAGACTCTTCACTATTGTTCAACTTTTAGGATTGGAGCCATTTTTTTAGGATATTCTGAGCCAAATACATCCCTTTTATTTTTTGGATAAGTTGAAGCCAACTTTTTGAATTATGATCCCGTCTTGTACAAAACACTTCCAGAAATTTTGCAAAGCATGCAAACTGCCTTTGTCAAGGCTCTTGTACCAAAATCATGCAGACCCTTCCAAACTTACAATGAATTGAATTATCATGACATCCTTATCAAGGAAGTCATTTTTCTTGCAATAAATGATATATGTGGAAAGGTGGTTTATCACTGATTCCCTATATCCATGGAAAGTGGTTTTTTCATTTGACCCAACTTAATAATCAAGGGGAAAACCCGTCAAACCTGAAAAATCAATTGGATCATTTAATGGTGCTCTCCAAGGAGGTATCCATCTTTTGTTAGTTATCAAAATAAATTGGAAGTAGGGTTAAAATACAAATATTAGATGAAAGATATCAATGAGAATACCACAATGGAGTTGCCAATACATACCTTACGTACCTTGTTCTTTACCTTGGAAAGCATTTTTGTTTGTTGTACCTCTTTAGATTCTGTCGAAGTGGAGTTGCAAAATCAGATCTTGCAAGTTAGTCCTTAAACCAATATCTGATAAAGGTACGCATACAAATTGAAAACTTACCAAGGTGTGTCATATATAACCAGGGATAGAATACCTTCTCCATGACAACGATGCCAAAAAATGTTACTGATTCGATTAGTAGGGTTGCTAAGGTCCTGGCAAATTGCTGGATGGGCACATATAGGGCAAGGATCCATTGTCACGTTGGCCCAAGCCTCCATTATTTAGACTCAACAACCTCTTAAATTGTCAAGGGAGGAGTCCCAAATATAACCCCAAACCATCCCAAGTAAGATCAATGCCTTACATGGGGTCACTTGGAGTGAAGGTGTTAGGTGTTAATTTTCCTGGAATTGTCTAGTTGGTTTTTAATGTCACTATACAATAGAAAACTAAATAGAGTATTTATAAGTATTAAAACACAAAAAATATGGAGTGTAACGAGTTGATTTTGGTCTATGGAATTCACACTAACCAAACATGTCATTATAGTTCGGGTTGGACCTGTAACCTACCAAAAGTGGGTACCCCTAGGAGAATTTTTCTCCAAATCATCTTCTTCCAGCCGAAAACTAGCAACCCCTGGCAACCACCTTATAACAGATGTGATGTGTCACTTTATCTTTGCCACCCGCATTAGCCATATGTTTCCTTGCCCATTTATCAAGAGCACATGTTAGAATGTGGATAATATGATCCAAAAGGTATGTTATTCATTGTTCAATTAGGTGCTTATGCTTGTTTTTCATTTGGGCATTTGGCATGGATTATTGGGTGACTTGGAAAAAGGAACGGTTTTGACTGTGGTTTTGTTCCCTCGCCTTAAATGGGGGGTTAATCTTCAATCCTAGTCCAATTGGACCTCCCTTAATGGCCCATGGTTTTAGGAAGGGCACTACTTGGGAAATCCTAATTGAGATAGCATGGTCCCATTTTCCCATTACATACTTATCACTTCCCTTCGTACATTACGAGCCCTATACTCCACCTCCCATCTTTGGGTTCACTGGGTTCCTTTGTTTCTTGCTTGTGGCCATAATATGCCTTTTACTTGTTTTTTTAACTGCATCAACCTCCCGAGGCAAAGTTTCTAGGCCCGACCCTCTAGATCATGATTTTTGGGGCCCTCTACACTCGGTTTGGCACTAGAGGGGCCCAACATATGCCTCTAAAAGGCCTATGGATGGATGATGTCAAAATTTCAGCCTCTGTGGGTGATTTATCTTGTTTGCACATTTGTTACTAGGTCAACCTATGACCTATAGTGTGTTTTACACATTATTTTATGATTTTATGGAGCTTTAGGCCTAATTCGACTTAGAAGGACGTGTATATTGGAGAGATGTCATTTCATCTATCATCACATCACACTTGGATATTTCAGACCTCTTAGAGGAGCTCACATTTGTTTCTTTGTGGCTATTAGAGATTCTTGGAATGCATTTTGATGTGTGGAAGCTAAATTTGGATTGTCTTTGGAGCTATTCTTTGGAAAATGGATGGATATATTGCATGTTATCTTGGAAGTGCTCTTTGTTGAATGTTATCATTTTGAATGTCTAATGTATGGAACTCTTGTTTCTAGATTATTCTAGTTTGTGCCCTAATTTATTGAAAATAAATTTTGAAGGCTATCTAGATGAATGTTGCATATGTTACTCATGCATAATATGTAATGAATGTTCCTATTGGTGAATCTTTTTAAAGCTCTCCCAAGAAAACTCCATTTATCATTGAGTGGGTAAATGCTAGAATCTTGATACCCAGGACATCAAATTTTGGCCTCCTTAGAAACGAATTTGGCTTACTTTGAGAATCCTTGACGCCATATGCCCAAAGGACAAGGCACTAGTCCAAGTCCTTGGTGATCAAACTTAAATTTTCTCCATAAATTTATCTTCTCAAATTTGGTCCTTTTAAGGTTAGGAAGAAAAAATAGGGCCTAGAGCGAAATTCTAGGGGAGAGGTCTTGTGGAGGATTGAGAACCTAAACATCAAGTGGAGGGTCTTGGCTACTTGAGCTATAAATTTGGTGGGCATCCACTTAAGTTTCCTCCATAAAATCTCTTTCCCTAGGTGTTATCTTAAGAGGGAAACCCTAACTTTCTCTTCCTCAACTTGAGGGCTTCCTGGAAGGTTGTATGAGCTTTGTACATGTTGAAGTATATCTTAAGAAGCCTTTTCTCTTCATTGCCTTAACCTTGGGAATTTCAATACTCAAGCAAAATCAACAAACCCTAGGTTTTGTTCATTTTCTTCCCAGGTCTCTCATAGAAAGCACATTGCTTCTTAGTGAAGCCTTATACTTAAGCTTGAGTCTTTCTTAAGAGATTCTAGCCTATCACCTTATACCTTAACCTTAGAATACCTTTCATTGGTGATCCTATTCTGCCGAGACTCCTCCCATCGGTGAACAATGGGCCATTTCCCCATTGTTAGCAATTAGTCTAGCTTTTTGTCTTGTAGGGTTCCCCTCTCCAAGGCCTGCTAGATTTTGTGGTAACATCTTTGGCATTGTTGCTGGGGAGGAAGCGAGTCTACCTTCCCTTGATTGAATCATTTGAGGAGGTGGTTTCTCTAACAATAAGATAGATCCTCTTCTGGCGACTCCCAAATTTCTTGGGTATGAATCCTTTGAAGACAACATAGCTCCAAGAACAAGAGTTGCTACAAGGAGGGGTGAGTGTACTCCATCCCCTATTAGACAAACCATATTTCCCGACATGGATAACATTGCTAATCCTAATCTCAATTCTAACCCGAATGCTAATCCCAACAAGAATGCAAATCCCAATAACCCTAGGGCAGAAATGGCATCTTTCCTCTTTCAAACCATTGAAATTTGATGCCTTCCTTGGTGCTCCTCACAATGGCCTGGTAAACACCATGAATGGCTGCCTAAGTTTGATGGGAGTTGTATTATTAGTGCTGAGAAGCATGTGGACAATTTATTTGGGAAATTTGTCCTATGAATATTGATGAAGATGAAGATGTCATTATGATGTTTTTTCTTTGACATTTGAGGGAAATGTTAGGGATTGGTATGCTAACCTACATCGAGGAAGCATCACCAACTTTGATCATTTTGAAGATGTTTTGAGGAAAAGATGGCCCAACCATCTAGATGGAGGTATGATGCCTGGAAATTTTCTCCAAACAGGTAAGATAGATAATGAAAGCATCAAAGCTTATATTTAAAGATATGACAAACACTTTGGAGAGATCCTTGATAGGCTTAAACCATCTAATGACATTGTCTTCGAAAGGTTTATCCAAGGTGTTTGTGGGCATTTCACATATGTTTTTTAAGGGATAAGGAGCCTACCACTTTGGAAGAAGCAAATAACATTGTCATAAAGGTGGAGCAAAACATTAATTTTGCTCATGTCGATCTATTTAGTTTTTTGAGGTCTAAGCTCGAAGCTGCCAAGAACGAATCTGACCTTGGTATGAAAGAGTGTTGGGTTGTGTTATATTCTTTCCACGACTAACCGACGTTGTGAACCGGGGGGTTAGAGGGGGGGCGGAGCCCCCCCTTTGTTGCGCCGATTGCGC
>APFE031280909.1:0-11878 GCA_000404065.3 Pinus taeda | reverse complement strand
GATGCTCCAAACACAACAGAGTAGTCCTCTCGGCCCGAAAGCAGTCAGAAACAGTAGATCTAGGGAACGACAGCCGCATGCAGTTCTACCGGCTTCAGATTTGGATCACCAACGGACGCGGCCCTCAAATAGCTCTGATACCATGTAGGAATTTACAGGGTAAGTTCCTCAGACAGAACACCAAAAGGGCACCGCTCACAAACAGATCACAGATCAATACACCAGTATTTTGACGTGGTTAAAACCCTCAGAGAGGGAAACAGTCCATGGCCTGCGCCAACGTGGCTACTACAGGCAATTTATTAATAAAAGAATGAAGATTTACATAAGCTTCTCTCATGCACGGATTACCCGAACAATGACCCTCCATGCGCTTTAAATAGAACTCATGGACCAATCCTGTGTCAAGCCACGGATCAAGTGTCGGTAATACCGAGGAGAGAGTGAACCGTCAGATCACTACATATCGTGACCGTCGGATTGTAAGTTACAAAATGTACAACGGTAAAGAATCACACTTTACCTAACTCTATACTAGACCAAGTTGAACTTAACTATTTCCTATGTGTCGGAATATCCTAACAGTAGGGAAGATTGGCATGGATTGTCATCTCCCAAATTCAAATGTGTGTTTTGGATTGATTTTTACATGATCAAATGGATGATAATATTTCATGGTTGATCCACGTGCTTTCCTCTGTTTAATTCCTAAATTGAAAAGGCTGGTTTGTTTAATACTTGAATTGAAAGGGTTGGTGTCATTTATTGCATCCTCTAAACTAATTGTTCAATTGAATGGCGCCATTTACTATCTTCAATGGGATGAACGGTTAAACACACATTTAGATATGGTTGACACACATTTCACCTATTCTTGTGTAGGTATTACTAAGCAATGGGATGCATTGCTCCAGTGGAAATCAATGGGTAACTGTTTGATGGGATAGGTGTACTCATGGATAGAATTCAATGGAATGTTTTTTAGTTGTTAAAATTGGCAACTAGGGCCAAACTCCATGTGGATCACCTTATTCATGGTTGATAATATTTTTCCTAGATTCCTCTCATCGAGAGGTGTAGGATTGATCTAAAGATCATCTGATTATGATAAGTATTTTATTTTGATTATGGAATAATTATCAAGCCGACCAGCGACTCATGTAGGCTTAGAAGCCCAACAGACACATCTGCTCATCATCAACATTTGTATATAAATACAGGAGGTCTTTTCCTCATTTGGACACACACTGATCATCACATCTCTCTCTCTCTATCTCTCTCTCTCTCTCTCTCTAGTGCACGACAAAATCTTGCACTGGTCCGTGGTGAAATCTTGCACTGGTGTGCGACGAAATCTTGCACTGGTGCGCCGCAAAATCTTGCACTGGTGCGTGGCGAAATTTTGCACTGGTGTGCGACAAAATCTTGCTCTGGTGCGCCGCAAAATCTCTTGCACTGGTGCGTGGTGCACTGGTGCGCGACAAAATCTTGCACTTGTGCATGGCGAAATCTTGCACTGGTGCACGATGAAATCTTGAACTGGTGCACGGTGAAATCTTGGACTGGTGCACGATGAATCTTGGATTGGTGCATGGCGAAGTCTTGGACTGGTGCACGGTGAATGACTCGCTCATGGAAACTTGACAAGTTCGATCTAGGGCTGCTGCCCTAGTTTAGGGCTGATATGGGGTTTGTTGCTGCTGATATAAATCAGATCTTTGTACTTTTTCTCTCTACTGAATTATTGAAGATAAAAGAAGATTTGATCAAAGGGTTTCCACATATTGGGGTTTGTCCCTGGCTAGCCACCACATCTTGTGTCTCTTGTCTTGGCTTGTTTTCTGTCGACCATTTAATGTTCTATCTGCACTTTACTTAATGTACATGTGACTACTAATCTGTGGATAATAATAAGAAAAAGAAGTAAACTATTCTAATCATAGAACATACCATAACTTGTCATGGTATCAGAGCTAAGGTGAAGAAAAAGCCCAAGCAAGAGCAAGATCAATCACCGAAGAGAAGATTGGCAGGCTATCCAAAAAGAATTTATGGGGTCCTCAACGCTCCTCCCTGTCGAAGACAAGCTCCGTGAGAAAGCTAACTATCACAGATGGAAGATGTCTATCGATCTAACCTTAGAAGATCAAGGAGTGTTGGACCATGTGAGAGGAAATATTGTTGAGCCTCCATCAAATGTGCCCGCTATTGCTAGGAACAAATGGAAAACCGACGAAGTCAAAACAAAGAAGATCATTCGTGAATCTATTGACAAGCGCTTGGTGGCTTACATCTCTGACCTGAACACCTCCAAGGAAATCTATGATAGATTGGTGAGTTTATTTAAAGTTAATGATGCAAATCAAGTCTTGTTTCTTAGAAGTAAGCTGAAGGAAACTAAGAAGGGAAAAGATGAGAGTATGCAAGCATACTTCTTAAGAATCACTGAGAATAGGAACGATCTCCTATCTATTAGGGAGACTATTACTGATAGGGAAATGGCACTCACAACTCTTGGAGGATTACCATCCGAATGGTACGTGTTCAGGACTCTCCTAAACAATAATGTGATTTCTGGTTTTGAGGAATTAATGGCTAGATGCATTTAAGAAGAAGAGGACAATCATTCAAGAAGGCTAGAAATTCCAGGATGTATTATATGTATCTGACCTAAAAAAGAACCTGGTGTCCATTTCGGCTATGGAAGACAAAGGCTACAAGGTGGCTTTTAGCGATGGCAAGGTACATGCATGGAAGTCCGCTAGGTGTCATGTCAGAGGAAGTCCGCTAGGTGTCATGTCATGTGACACATCTCAAGCCTTGATCAAGAATAAAACCGAAAAGAAGATCAAGATCTTAAGGATTGATAATGGGACTGAATATGAATCTAACGAGTTTCATGACTTCTGTAAAGAGGCTGGCATTAAGAGGGAGACTACTACACCATATACTCCCAAATAGAATGGTGTGGCAGAAAGGAAGAACCATACGGTTGTGGAAGATGTCCATGCCATGCTCCATGATCAAAGACTTCCAAAGTTTCTATGGGTCGAAGCTGCAAACACCGCCATATATGTACAAAACTGAAGCCCTCATCAAGCATTGGGCTCCAAGACTCCCGAAGAAATGTTCACTGGTAAGAAAACTGACGTATCTTATTTTAGAATTTTTAGAAGCCCTGTATATTTTCATGTGCTGAAAGAAAAAAAGAATAAATTGGGTGCATCTAGAAAGAAAGGAATATCCATGGGCTATGGTGAAAATACTAAGGGCTATAGAATCTATGTAGTCGGTCAAAGGGAAGTCGTGATTAGTCATGATGTCACCTTTGACAAAGATATGGCCCTCAGCAAGGTGGAAAATCTTCCGACTTTGAGGAGCTCTCAAGAAGCCGACACCAAGGAACCTAAAGAAAAGGGTGATGAAATAATGCTTAATGTGGAAGAACCCATGGATCCTATTGATCCACCTGAGCCTTCCTCTTCTAGGAAGAGGCCCTCTTGGCTTAGGGGGCTACTTGATGATGTTGAAGAACACACTGCACCCCCAGGAACCTTTCGTGAAAGTAAGAAACCTAATAGGTATCATGGATACCTGATCATCATGAGCATGATCATACAAAATGAGCCTTCATCATTCTCAGATGTCGTCAAGCATCAAGTACGGAAGGATGCTATGACCAAATAATATGAGTCTATTATGAAGAATGATGTCTGGGAAGTAGTTTCCAAACCCCAGAAAAAGACAGTTGTCACTTCTAAATGGCTTTACAAGATAAAACATGCAACATATGGAAGTATAGAAAAGTATAAGGCTCGTTTTGTCACTCGTGGCTTCTCCTGGAAGGAAGGTGTAGACTATAACGAGATATTTGCACCTGTTTCTAGATATACCACCATCTGCTTGATCATAGCCCTTGCGACTTCATAAGGATGGAACCTACATCAGATGGATGTCAAGACCACGTTCTTGCATGGTTCGATCAAAGAAGATGATCCAAAATGGATTTTGGATAGACTTCTAAGTCTAAGTATTCCTCACAAAGGAAAATGGAAGTCCAGGGATGTTCTTGGAAATAGCTCCATTGCAGAGATCTTTTCCTTCTGAATCTACTACAACTTGAATGGGCTAAAATGGACTTCAGAGGCAGACGTTATCGCAGAAAGAAGTTGCCCTTTTGTTATTTGGAAAACGAGGCAAAATCCTCAAAAATGGAAAATATCACATCCTTAAACATTTCTCATGACTGTTTCAAATTTTTGTCAGATCAAATCTTGTGAATAAAAAGTATCAGAAATGATCTCTGGACAATGGCAATTGTGGCCTGCACGGAACAACGAGGACCCTCGGTTAAAGCATGCTGACCGTTGGCCCATGGAGACGACACATGGACGCAAATTGGCAATTGGAAGCCCAGATCCAGAGATGCTAATTGCGTATCGCAGGACAAAACCCTCAGAGAAGGAAAGCATTGAGCGCTCGGTCACGAGGGAAAACAAGAAACCGTACGAAAAACGTCGGAAGGCGGGTCTTGCGCCAAAAACCAGCAGGATATCACATGCATTTCGAGCGGTAAGTGGGTTTGGTCGAGTTCAGCGCGATTCCATACACTGGGCCACACATGTCCAATGGATGAGAGAGAAAACCGCTTACATCACGTGAGTAACGATCGAGCAACTTACCCGCGCGATATAAACAGAGACCGTAGGATCTGGAGGCTCCAGATCAATGACGGAGAATTAACCTGATGGATGACCGGATTTGACGGGAAAATAGACTGACACACGTAAAGATTTGAGGTCCAACATGACCGATGAGCTGGCAGAAGGATCAGTTTCGTGGGCAAATCCTAGAGTAACGGAAATAATGACCGTTCAAAAGAAAACTAACACGCAGTCTGTAAGGTGACAAGTGGCCACCTCTCTGTGCAACGTTACATAGCGATGACAACACAAAGCAGGGGAATTCTAGCGGATAGAGGCAAGCGATCCAAAGAGTCGGGAAGAGGAAACAAACAGTCAGGGAGAAGATTGGCTTTAAGCCATGAACAGACAAAGAAAAAAAAAACCACAGAAGGAGAGCAAGGCTAACGAGAGCTAATGTGCAGAGCAGCTGAGGGAGTCACCTAGAGGTCAAGTGAATTACCGAGGCACGCAGAGGCTGAGAGATAGAGAGCTCAGAGAAGCCAGAGTTGAGAGCTAAGAGTCAGAGCTGAGAGCCAGAGCCAGAGCCAGAGCCAGAGCTAAGAGCCAAAGGACTGAGAGCTTCAAGAGCCAGGGATAAGTTGGTGTCTAAGTCCATTGAGTTCATTGTAAACTAGTGGAGTTGAGCTTGGAGCTTGTAAAAGAACTATTTCCATAATCCCAGAGAGCCTAGTTGAGTTGACTAGAGCTCAATCAGAAGTAGCCCAAGAGTTTTTGGTGAACTCCATATTAAACTTGTTGTCTTATGTGTGATGTTCATTTGCTGCATTGTTCCACTGTTATATGTTTTATATCATCACATAGACAGTTTTAAAACAAACATAAGAATACACCTTATTGTCAAGCACATTATTAATTCCGCATTGGTTAATCATAGTTGTATTGGGAATAGTTAAGCTTTGGAAGTGGGAGAGGTTCTTGTAATTTCACAAGAAGCCTTTAGAGCCCCATTTTCAGATCAGGTGGTATCAGAGCTTGAGATTGATTAACCACACATTCAAAGAAGATTATATCAGAGTGCTTGATTGACAGAGAAAAGATTTCTTGTCTAACAGGTGTTTGGGTAGTCAAGGATTGATTTTCTGATTGATTGTATGCATGTTTGCAGATTGGCTATTGTTTGAGTTGCAGAGGTGAAGGGAAAGCTATTGATAGCTCAACCCAAGAAGGAAAAGAAGGAAGAAGGGCTGAAGGCATTCTTCTATCCCAAAGGACCTCAAAGCAATCCTTGAAGCACAAGAGGTTTATTGCAAAAGGTTGCTAAATAAGCTCTTTATTAATCTTGTTTGAAGTTCTTTTGTTCATTGGCATAATGAAAACTTCTACAAGTGAGTCCTCAAATTCCTCCTTCATCACAAGACTCTTTGATGGAGACATGAAGCAAGACTTGTTCATCATGATGGAAAAGGTAAGAGAAATGTATGAGGATGGAAAGAAGAGCAACATATTTAGAGAGCAGTTGAATTCCATGAAGGAAGAGAAGCAGATGATTTTTGACAAATTGCAAGAAATGGAGAGGCAACTTCATATTGCAAATATGAACTTGAAAATGATGCATGAGTTGGAGTCATAGCTCCTTGTTTCCAAAGAAGACGTGGTCAAGTATTAGCTTGAAGAAGAGGTAAACCATTCTAGTTTGTCTTCAAATTCTTCTAGGAATGCTTATATTGGTTCTTTTGAAAGACATACTAGAGGCATAGGTTCCAAGATAATGTCCAAGATGGGATATGAAGGAAAGGGCTTGGGTAAACATGCACAAGGTATTGTTGAACCAATAATAGTTGAGGAAAGGCCTAAGTATTTGGGTCTTGGCTATGGACAGTCTTATGGAGGAAGTTCTAAAACTGCCATGAAGGCCATTGAAACAGTCCCAAGAAGGAGCTTCATTTCATGTCCTCTACCTCAGAAGTGTGAAGATTGTATTAAGGAGGAATGCAATAGCTTGAAACATCATTTGTAGGATGCAGGTGTTCAAAAGCACACACTTGAACCAGAGAGTTGTGGAAACTCTGAAAGTCTTGAAGAGGTTGACTATGCTCCAAATGGAGCCACTTATTCATTTGCTTCACCTCCTCATGAAGGCAATAAAGGTGAAAGAGAAAGGTATAAATCTATTTCTAAGCATCTTCATTTTGATTTTGTAAAGCATGGGAAGAGAATTGCATGTTCCTTTTGTGGTTTAGATAACCATCATGTTTCTAGATGTTGGAAGAGAATGGCCACATACAGGAAATTTTTGAAGGAAAAGAAGCAAGAAGCCAAAGGTCCATTGGACAAGGCAGATCATGCTGTCAAGAGGATGCACATGTGTTGCACTTACTGCCATAAGCAAGGGCATCTTGCTAAAATGTGTTGGACTCTGAATCTAGCAATGTTTCCACAAAAGCTGAAGAAGGTGGAAAGAGAAGATGGCAGAAATGGAAAGGAATATTCCATGAATGATGTGTCTCAGGATGATTCACATGTTGATGCTAATGTGTAGACAAAGGAAGGACCTTTGAAATGAATTTGTAAGAAATGGTTAGAGTTTTTATCTGATTAAGATTGCATGTCTATTGATGCATCTATTTGCATTTATTTGTTAATGGAATGCGAGTTGCATGATTTTGCCAAGAAGGTGAATGGGAAGGTTGAGTAAGAGACTCACTTTACTGCTGCAACATCATATTTCATTTCAGCTTCAAAGGTACAATGTGCTTAAGCGAAAGATGAAGGATGAAATGCATGCATGAGCATGAGATGCATGAACACAGGGATGATGTTTTCCTTGTATTTGAACATGTATGTGTAATTAACTTGAAGGGTTGATTGCTTTAAACATGCATGTAATGTTGACTTGGGAGAAGTTTACTTGGTCTCTAAGATAGAGATAATAATGAAGTGTTTCATCTTTTGAAAAAGTGTCATAATGTTATTTTTCTACATGCTTG
Organism: Pinus taeda; assembly: GCA_000404065.3. Classification (NCBI taxonomy): domain Eukaryota; kingdom Viridiplantae; phylum Streptophyta; class Pinopsida; order Pinales; family Pinaceae; genus Pinus; species Pinus taeda. The sequence continues at coordinate 4,245 of APFE031280909.1, read as the reverse complement.
ATTTGAAGGATCATTTGTTTTAAAGGCAAGTTTTGTGGGATTTTTATTTAGTCCATCATTTGTATGCAGATGTAAGACATGGAGGTATTCACAAGATGTGAAATCTATTTCTTTTGTGAAGTAGAAGTTTATTCCATCCAGTTGTTGTCTATGTTTTTGTTGTTGTTAATAGTTGTTGTTAACAGCTTTTCAAACAGGTACAAATGAAAGTTTTTGTGAAGCATATGTATTTCACATTTGTTTGAGCCACCTTGGATCAATGATAAAAGAAGAGAAGTTCAAACTACCTTCTGTGACCATCTTAGCAGGAGTTCTGCAAGAAGGCAAGGAGGAAGACAGTTCCCAGGAGGACCAGCACATCCAGGAAGGAAAGTGGTCAAAGGCTTTGGTTTAGAGGCACTATGCAAGGCAAGTGTGTTGAGGTTGAAAGAAGAAGGCATTGTTACTCTCATTTACTGTTCAAATTAGTATATCAGCCTTTTGGAGACCAAAAGTTCTTTTAGTGGGAATGCGTGATCCAAAATGGCTTTTGGATAGACTTCTAAGTATATGTGTTCTTCACAGAGGAAAATGGAAGTCCAAGGATGTTCCTAGAAATAGCCCCATTGCAGAGATCCCTTCCTTCTGAATCTACTACAACTTGAATGGGTGAAAATGGACTTTGGAGGTAGAATTTATCACAAAAAGAAGTTGCCCTTTTGTTCATTGGAAAAAGAGGCAAAATATTCAAAAGTGGCAACAAAAAAAAAAAACCCTTATAAAGGGAAATCGTATCCTTAAACATTTCTCATGACTGTTTCAAAATTATGTCAGATAAAATCTTATGAATAACAAGTATCAAAAATGACCTCTGGACAATGGAAATTGTGGCCTGCACAAAACAATGAGGAACCTCAGTCAAAGCGCGCTAACTATTGGCCCATGGAGACCGTGCATGGACACAAATTGGCAATCAGAAGCCTAGGTCTAGAGCCGCTAATCGCATATCGTAGGACAAACCCTCAGAGAAGGAAAGCCCCGAGCGCTCGGTCACGAGGAAAAACATGAAACCATGCAGAAAACGTCAAAAGGCGTGTCCTACACCCAAAAATGGCAAGATATCATGTGCACTTCGAGCGATAAGCGGGTTTGGCTGAGTTCAGCGTGATGCCATACACTAGGCGACGCGTGTCCAGGGGATGCGAGAGAAAATGCTCACATCATGTGAGTAATGATCGAGCAACTTACCTGCGCGATATAAACAGAGACCGTAGGATCTGGAGGCTCCAAATCAATGGCAGAGAATTAACCCGATGGATGATCGGATTTGATGGGAAAATAGACTGAGGCATGTAAAGATTTGAGGTTCTGCATGACCGATGAACTGGCAGAAGGATCAGTTTCGCGGGAAAATCCTGGAGTAATGGAAATAATGACCGTTCAAAAGAAAACTAACACGTAGTCCATAAGGCAACAAGTGGCCACCTCTCTGTGCAGTGTTACACAACGATGACGACGCAGAGAAAGGGAATTCTAGTCGACAGAGGCAGGTGATCCAGAGAGCCGGGAAGAGGAAACGAACAGTTAGGGAGCACATTGGCTTTAAGCCATGAACAAACAAAGAAAAAAATAACCATAGAAGGAGAGCAAGGCTAACGAGAGCTAATGCACAGAGCAATTGAGGGAGTCACTTGGAGGTCAAGCAGATTATAGAGGCACGTAGAGGCCAAGAGAGAGAGCTCAGAGAAGCTAGAGTTGAGAGCCAAGCGCCAGAGCCGAGAGCCAGAGCCGGAGCCAGAGCCAGAGCCAGAGCTAGAGCCAAGAGCCAAAGCCAGAGCCAGAGCTAGAGCCAAGAGCCAGAGGGCCAAGAGCTTCAATAGCCAGGGATAAGTTGGTGTTCTAAGTCCATTGAGTTCTGTGTAAACCAGTGGAGTTGAGCGTGGAGCTTGTAAAATAACTATTGCCATAATCTGAGAGAGCCTAGTTGAGTTGACTAGAGCTCAAGAATATGTAGCCCAAGAGTTTTGGGTGAACTCCATATTAGATTTGTTGTCTTATGTGTGATGTTCATTTGTTGCATTGTTCCACTATTATATTTTATATCAGCATATAGACAATTTTAAAACAAACATAAGCATACACCTTATTGTCAAGCACATTATGAATTCTGCATTGGTTAATCATAGTTGTCTTCAGAATAATTAAGCTTTGGAAGTGGGAGAGGTTCTTGTAATTTCACAAGAAGCCTTTAGAGCCCCATTTTCAGATCAGGTGGTATCAGAGCTTGAGATTGATTAACCCCACATTCAAAGAAGGTTATATCAGAATGCTTGATTGACAGAGCAAAGATTGCTTGTCTGAAAGGTGTTTGGGCAGTCAAGGATTGATTGTCTGATTGATTGTATGCTTGTTTGTAGACTGACTATTGTTTGAGTTGCAGAGGTGAAGGGAAAGCTATTGATAGGTCAGTCTAGGAAGGACAAGAAGGAAGAAGGGTTGAAGGCATTCTTCTATCCCAAAGGAACTCAAAGCAATCCTTGAAGCACAAGAGTTTTGTTGCAAAATGTTGCTAAATAAGCTTTTTATTAATCTTGTTTGAAGTTCTTTTGTTCATTGGCATAATGACAAATTCTACAAGTGAGTCCTCAAATTCCTCCTTCATCACAAGACTCTTTGATGGAGACATGAAGCAAGACTTGTTCATCATGATGGAGAAGGTAAGAGAAATGTATGAGAATGGAAGGAAGAGCAGCATACTTAGAGAGCAGTTGAATTCCATGAAGGAAGAGAAGCAGATGCTTTTTGACAAATTGCAAGAAATGGAGAGGCAACTTCATATTGCAAATATGAACCTAAAAAGGATGCATGATTTGGAGTCACAACTCATTGTTGCTAGAGAAGCCTTGGTCAAGTATCAGCTTGAAGAAGAGGTAAACCATTCCAGTTTTTCTTCAAGTTCTTCTAAGAATGCTTATATTGGTTCTTTTGTAAAACATTTTAGAGGCATAGGTTCCAAGCTAATGTCCAAGATGGGCTATGAAGGAAAGGGCTTGGGTAAACATGCATAAGGTATTGTTGATCCAATAATAGTTGAGGAAAGGCCTAAGTATTTGGGTCTTGGCTATGGATAGTCTTATGGAGGAAGTTCCAAAGCTACCATGAAGGCCATTGAAACAGTCCCAAGAAGGAGCTTCATTTCATGTCCTCTACCTCAGAAGTGTGAAGATTGTATTAAGGAGGAATGCAATAGCTTGAAACATCATTTGCAGGATGTAGGTGTTCAGAAGCACACACTTGAACTAGAGAGTTGTGGAAACTTTGAAAGTCTTGAAGAGGTTGATGGTGTTCCAAATGGAGCCACTTTTTCATTTGCTTCACCTCCTCATGAAGGCAATAAAGGTGAAATAGAAAGGTATAAATCTGGTTCTAAGCATCTTCCTTTTTATTTTTTAAAGCATGGTAAATTTCCATATAAGCATGGGAAGAAAATTGCATGTTCCTTTTGTGGTTTGGATAACCATCATGTTTCTAGATGTTAGAAGAGAATGGCCACATACAGGAAATTTTGAAGGAAAAGAAGGAAGAAGCCAAAGGTCCATTGGACAAGGTAGATCATGTTATCAAGAGGATGCACATGCCTTGCACTTACTGCCATAAGCAAGGGCATCTTGCTAAAAGGTGTTGGACTCTGAATCTAGCAATGTTTCCACAAAAGCTGAAGAAGGTGGAAAGAGAAGATGGTAGAAATGGAAAGGAAGATTCCATGAATGATGTGTCTCAAGACGATTCACATGTTGATGCTAATGTGTAGACAAAGGAAGGTGATCCGGATTCAAACAGGAACGCAACAAATTACAGAGATAACCATATACACCAATATGCAGCGGAAATAATACTTCATTTCATTAATGGAAAATACTAAAATATGCTTACAATCAGAAATGGAAATAAACTAGCTAGGGCGATGGTAGCTTAGCTCTGAGAAGAGATGTGATGGCTACATGCCTCTGAACTGTGTTACAATGAGGCTCGAAGGCCTATTTATTGTTGAGAAACAATGAAAAACCCTTAACATTCCAAAACCTAACCCTAGGAGATGAAACGCCAAACTGTGGGGCCCGTTTGGGGGTAAGTTGGTACATCAACTTCCCGGGGTCGTAACTTTAGCATATGATCTCCGTTTGACGCGTACAATAGCTCATTAGAAAGATCTATTCGAGCACTATCATTATTGGAACCGGGCAACATGTCCATTGCATGGACCCA